>JAFBJT010086132.1:21866-70265 GCA_016785325.1 Chascanopsetta lugubris
GAGCACCCCCGGCGGGGGGGGGGGGGGGGGGGGGGGGGGGGGGGGGGGGGGGGGGGGGGGGGATATATGGGTGATTTTTCATGAGCCGGTGACATTCGAGAGCAGAATTGACTGTGGACGGGGCTGGTGTTCGGTTTCCTCGTCAGAGGGGAAGATCCCACAGAGGCACTTCACAGCAGATCACTGGGATGTGCCTGTGGGGCAGGTAGACGTCACGCAGGGCACCTGTCTGACACACCTGCACAGGAGGCCGTTACACTGTCCACATATATTTGTTTAATCATCACAGAAAGTAACAACTGTTAAATGTAAACAGTGATTTATTGCGTGTGTGTGTGTGTGTGTGTGTGTGTGCGTGTGTGTGTGCGTATGTGTGTGCGTATGTGTGTGTGAGTGTGTGTGTGTGTGTGTGTGTGTGTGTGTGTGCGTGTGTGTGCGTGTAGTCTAGTGTTCGTACAATCACTACCTGTCCAGCGTGAACCTGTCTCGCACCCAATGTCAACCCGGCTTCACCCATGAGAGTGTTTTTATTGAATACTGCATGTAAATGTAAAGGCTCAGTTAAAGTAGCATTCATTTATCATAAAGTCATTTTGTAAATATACTATTCCTATTATGTATATTACCTCTTGACATGACAGTTTCCACCTCATTCCTTTCTTTGTTTCTACTTCATTCTTTTCTTATTGCCTTCATATTTCTCTCCCTTCGATTTCCTTATATCATTTCCTTCTTTACCACTTTCTTTTGTTTTTATTATTATTATTTACTAACCATTTCCCTTTCTTTCTACTTTCCTTCCAACTCCCCTACTCCCCCCTCTTTCCTTCCCTTCTTTCTTTCTCCATTTCTTTCTTTCACTCCCTCCTCTCTTCCTTGTAATCAACTGTGGGTTGATTTGTGTGTGTGTGTGTGTGTGTGTGTGTGTGTGTGTGTGTGTTGAAGTGCGTAATGAGCTGGGGAATCCAAGTGACAAAAATGAGATGAATGAGGTTTAACTTAGCAGCATTAATTAAAGTGAAGCTGCCTGATCCAGCAGCGTGTCTTCGCTGCTGTGTGAGTAAGAGAGATGGATCAGTGTTGCAGCCAGTCACATCCCCCACGACAGTAGAAGAGTGGGTGAACAAACACAAGCAGTGTCGGATGAACTGTTGAATGCATCATTATCACTGTTGTTGTTGTTGTTGTTGTTGTTGTTGATATGGTGTCGAGGTCATGCCACGGCCTGAGGGCACGCCGACGTACAACTGCGCCAGCCGCTGACTGTGGGGCTCGCTTGTCTCGTGGCACGATGGGCCGTGTGTGTGTGAGCGAGTGGCTCCACAGAGCAGCAAAAAGAGCCATTCACTTGGTTAAACGACGAGCCCCGGGGTGGACGAAGGCGGCCGGAGCAGGGGGAAAAAAAAAAAAAGAAAAAAAAATCGGGCTGCTTTTCATAGAGTCAAGAAAAGAGGCTGCTGCAGAAGCTGTGCCTGTCTGTGGCAGCTCCTCTGCTCACACACATAAACAGCTTATTGTCACACGGCCGCACGACACGCAGCGCCTGTTAGACACGCCCACATTTACACCTGAAGGTAAACACAACGCGCAAGTGGCCTGGATGTTCCGTTGAAAGGTGCAGTGTGTGAGATTTGGGTCATTCTGGTCACTCAAAAACAATGACATGCTGGCATTTTCATGAATTTGTAATCAATTAAATGCTTTACCCCCCCCCCCCCCCAAAATGGCCCCCCCCCCCTAGAATGAGAACATTAATGTATATTTAAATGAGGAGGGGGTGAAGGGGGTGGGGGGGGTCCTCTCGACGGAGGCCGCCATGTTTTTTACAATAGTAAAAGTGGACGTACAAAACATCTTTTGAGTTTTAATGACAACTGAAGTCGACCACAGGTTCTCCCGCATGTTCAGGAGGGTGAGGGTGAGGTGATGGATCCATCATGCAACCTCACCTCTAGAGGCCATCAAATCTTACACACTGCACCTTTAAACTGGGGTTGAAGTTCTCCAAGCCAGAACATCTTGTTTTTTTGTGAAGGGGGGAAAATATTCCAGCGTTTGCTTGTCTGCAAATTAATGGTCTGTAAGCCAAAACTTCAGCATGAGACATAAACCACAGAGGCTAGAAGAGGAGAGAGAGGAGAGAGAGAGAGAGAGAGAGAGAGAGAGAGAGAGAGAGGGAGAGAGAGAGAGAGGGAGAGAGAGGGAGAGAGAGCGGTGTCACGTTTCCCGGTCGCTCAGCATCTCAGAGGCAGACAAAAGATCCACATGCCCCAGGGCCCGAAGTGTCTAATGAGTGTTTTTACAGTTTCTCTGCCAGGCTCATCCTCCAAGGCCTTTTGCAACTGGGTCACGGAGAATCAACAAGTCATTCCTTTGGACACCAAGAACTCCGAGGACACCGGAGGCAGCACACCACACTGTTCCCCATGATTGACAGCTGCTCTGATCACAAACATCCCGAGAGGAGACGCAGCTTCTCCGCAGCTTCGCAAACCCACGTCTGAACTTTTTGAGAAGCAAAAGTTCTTCCGAATATCACGCATTTGATGATGACACCAAACCTCTGCCCGACAAGGCTTTGCCATTCATCTGCCTTTGAAGCGGCTAAGTGAATTTAAATCGACGGCATGACTTCAGTTGAAGTCCGGACAATCCTGTTTTATTTGGCATCGCCGAGCCGCCAAAGACCGTGTGAGAACAATCGCAGATGTGTTTCAAAGATAAACAGATCGAGAACTGAAGTGAAGTTGCTCCTCTTAAAACACTCTCCCGTCTAATGAGTCCGGAGGAAACCCGGCGGCTCGAAAGCGGAGGACGGCATTCCAGCGCAAAACATAAAAATACACTCACCACAAACCGGCGATGTGGCTGCCAACGCAGGCTCCCGAGCACAAGCTGCTGCTCCACACTGCTGCTGCCGTTTGAAACGCTGAGTTCAGTGAGAGGAGGACGGGGACATCCTGAAGTGAAGGGGAGGGGAGTTCGCCACGCATAAATCAGAAAGGGGGTTTGGTTGAGGGACGGTTGTGGAGTGGGGTGGGGGGGAGGAGGTGGTGGTGGTGGTGGTGGGGGGGGGGGGGGGGGTGCAACCCCCACCCGCACGCAGCGGGGGGGGGGGGGGGGGGGGGGGGGGGGGGGGGGGGGGGGGGGGGGGGGGGGGGGGGGGGGGGGGGGGGGGTTGCAACCACACACATGACGCAGCTGGGTGGGGCCGTCCTGCTCTCTCCAGCTGCGGCCCACAGGGACCGGGGCTGACTCACATGTTCAAATAAACCACCACCTCTTATTGTGTGCGAGTGTGTCTGCAGTGTTTGTGTCCGCGGGAGGGAGAGAGTGGTGCCTCAGGCCAATACTGCGTTTATGTCCAGCCATCGTGTGTCACGCCGCCCATATGGAGGTTTCCTTCTGTAAAAGATGGCCCTCTTCATTCAGGCCCTCTTTCAGTCAAACACAGAATCTGCGTATGTGTCCCGATCCAGGGACATGGCCACGTTGTTCATGCTTTTCTATGCTGTAACTTGACAATAGTTCAGGGAGTTCAGTCTGAGATACTTATCCCCATAGTTCCACTTCGATCGTACTCTTAAAATGTCTGACTGAAATACCAAATTGGACCAACGCGGCCAGAAATAAGGGACTAACTCCGGTGTGTGAACCAGGGGAGTCGAGCTCATTTTAGACGAGGGGCCATTGTTTGATCACAACATGATTTAAACTGATTCAGAAATGAAAACGTCTCTTCTCCAGGAAACCAACGCAAACCAAGGGCACCATTGTTTACACTTGGTACAAATCATCCTAAGGGGCCTGGATTGGATCGTCTGGCTGGGCAGATCCGGCCCCCGGGCCGTAGGTTTGACACCCCCTTATGTAAATAGTCCATTGGACCCAGCATTCTGTGCCTGCGCCGCCGTTTCTGCCCCGAGCGATCACACGGAAGTTGAACGGGATTAAATACTAGCATATGTGAGAGCGCAGGCATCACATCCTTACAAAAAATAAAATAATAAAGCACAGGGCAAAGGTGCAGAGCTGCCCTTACTGCTGCTGCCTAAACATCGACTCACTTCATTGTTTGGCATCAAACCGAAAGTAGTAACCAACTGCTAACTGCTAAAGACCAGGAGCTTAACCTGGATATCCTCCTTTATCCCCGGCCCCCAAAATATTGTCCGTTGCCCCTGGAGGCTCATTAGTTGTCGGACGAGAGCACAAACCAGTGTGACCGGTATGAAAACATAAAAAAAAAAGAGGGGGAAACATGATCGGTATCCTCGACCTCTCTTTTTGGGCTCGCTGATGATTCGTGTTGTTGTTAAGAGTTTGGTGGATTGTTATTTATTCCCAAATGTTTCTATCTGGGTCGCCGCCTTGTGAGTCTGACGAAAATAGACCTGGGCAAAAACAAAACAAGAGGGAACAAGTAGGTCAAAAAGAATGTAAACACAGACAGAGGCTCACTCGATATCTGCTCTTCACCTATCTGAAATCTACTGCGACTACAGGAAGCAGGAAGTACATATACACAAATACCTGCCGGTTAAACAGACACAAGGCTCTGTTCATCGGCTGCTGAGGGACTGACATGTTTAGTCTGGACACCAGCAGGTGGCAGCAAAGAGTAAAACATCGGCTACATCTTTCCACTCCTCACTGATGCTGATGACCCAGTGATGGAGTGCTGCTGGGAGTGATGGTTGAAAAGTGAAATCTCACAAAATATAAACTCTAGTGATGACATGACAAAAAAAACAACAACAACAAAGAATTCAAACTATTCACTTCGAGATCCAGACGACGTGGAGGTTTTCATTTCTCACTCTTCCCACAAATCAACAACAGGCATCTTCACATGTCCCTCCGGCATCAAGTAAGTCTAAAGGGTAGTGACCTGGTTTGCTTGTAGTATTAGTGAGATTAAGTGAGCGGGTAAATATCCCTCAGCATCTCCGTCTAATCATGACCCCGCCGCCTCTAATCTTCATCCCGAGCAAGTGACCAGCGACTCCTGATGAGGTGAGAGGCGGCAGCAGCAGGAAGTAACAACAATGGTCAGATCTGCGATGGAGGAGGAGGAGGAGGAGGAGGAGGGCGAGAAGGTGAGGGGGGGGGGGGGGGGGGGGGGGGGGGGGGGGGGGGGGGGGGGGGGGTGGGGTTGGGGGGTGGGTTGGTGTCTGCAGATTATGTCGAGCTGCAGGATGAATGGCGGAGGTGGCAGAGGGGCTGTGCGCTGCCCAAAGGGCCCGGGCAGCGCAGCGCCGCAAAGGGCAGCTTTCCGCCTGGCTACACAGCCGTGGTCTGCATGTCACTTCGGAGCAGGAGGTCGACTCGGGAGATGGTGCTGCCATTCCTCCCTGTCAGCCCATCATCATCATCTTCATCATCGTCGTCGTCAAGGTTCCTGTGCTGACCTGAAGCGGACAAGATGCCGCCCGAGCATCTGATCCCCAAACGTGTCCGTCAGAAACAAAGACGTGCGCTGCAGGATTTCACTTATGGAAGAGAATCGAGTTGAAACCAGAGCCAGAGTCAGAGGCCCTGCAGGACTGTGGCAGATGAGCAATGTCACGTCATGGATGTTCATGTGTGAGACGCATCATTTTGACCAGAGGGCTGACGGGAGAACGGGAGATTTACCATTAGCCTCCTGTTGACAGCTTTTCCAGGATCACCAGTATATGAATATTTATTCCAAAAACAGTAGTGGTAGTTATTTTTTTTATCATATTGTGGGTCTATCAATTCAATCTTTGTTAATTGTTTAAACCAACACTAGTTTATTTCACAGATGTATTCCATCTTCTGTATATCGTATAGTAGTTCTCAACTGGTCTGGCTTCGGGATCCAGCATCAGGGCATCATCGCCACCTACTGTTAGGGAGTGTGACTACACGGCACTCCGAGGCATACAAAAATAAAAGAATAAAAGCATGGGATTTTTTTCCTGAAACTTTTTCTTTCCCAGTCAAAGTCCTGCGCTGTTCTCTATCGCCCAAAAATTCATATTCCTTTTTTTTTTTTTTTACTATGAATGGAAAATTTCATTTTAGAGCTAAAAGAAAAATCTGTGCCTGGAATGTACACATTCATACACATGAAGGTATTGTCTGTCTCCAGTGCGCCTGCCAAAGTCGATAAACCACGTCAGATTGGTAAATTGAAATGCGTCAATCCAAAAGCTCATGGTATTAACGACCCTCACTTGACTCCATGCTGGACTCCCCGAGGGGGGACGATAGCATCGGTAGAAGAGCTTAACCATTCATGTCCTGGTGGTAAGTGGATTGTGACAAGTCCCAAATGAGAGCTTGACGAGTGGGGTCACATTGTGACATGCGTGGCGTCAATCTCACACACTCACACACACACACACACTCACACACACACGGGTGCTGCATATAGAATACCTCAACTTGTGTGAGCTGCCATGCGACGCGCACAGCTCTGCCTCCACGTTTCCTCCTGTCACTCACTGAACTCGTTTCTCTCAGTGAGACGGAGAGAGAGGACGTGCGCCGGGGCACAGGAGATTTGAAGCGCTGTCTTTCCCGATGGGGATGCAGACGGAACAAATAAGAGCACAAACACGGGTTTGGGGCTGGTGCACGGGAGGAGACACACAAAGAAAAACGGAAAGAAGCTCCAAATAAGCGAATTAAAATCAACAACTGTGCCGCTCGCGACGATGCCAGAGGGAAAGTGGCCGAGGGGACCAGATTAAAAAAAACGGGCGCAAGTGAAACTCCAAAGGAGATTAAGAGGGCAGGCAGGAGGCACGGGACTCAAACCTTTTGTCTACAGCTCTGAATGGCTCAAATCTGACGAGGGGATTTGAAACATTAGCTGGACACACTGGGGCTAAATTTAGATTCAGGAAATCTCAAATCTGTTTACGTTTATCGGTCATAGAGAAAGCATCGTGTGGATCGTGCCGTCCCAGGAAGCGCGTTTGATTCAGTGGTTCAGAGATCAAGCCGTGAATCATCCTGAAATTTCACTTCAATTACATGCATGAAAATCCCTCGCGTATCAAATCCCCCGGTGGGCGGGGCCCGTGGATTGTTCCCCTTCCTTGGAGCATGTTTAATCAACTGGTGCTGAAAACAAATACCTCCCTTTTAAAGATTCAACACGGTTCACAAATAGAAGCACCACGGGTACTCAGATTTGTTGTGCGTGGGCAGCGGGTTCATTCTGCGCCAGGCAGCCGGTGGATTGTTCAGGTTCCGTGGAGCATATTTAAATCAGAGGTGGCGAAATCAATTCATTTTGCCCATTTTCCCCCTGGAGCTCGGGTGATTACACTCCCGTGACAGTGCTGCCATCCCCTGAGAAACACAACGGCCCCGCTCGCCACGTCTCTGGCTGCATTGTGGGCCGCTGACGCCCCCTCACAGGACCACAACATCCGCCATCCTCCTTTGAGTTACAATGACGGCGTCGAGGGCAGCTGTCAATCAGGAGGCGGAGGAGCACGGGGGCCCCCTGAAAGAGGCCATTCTACACGGAGTTTGAAAAACAAGTGAATTGGTGCCGTTAGGAAAGAAAACACCCTGTGGACATTTCTGCTGTGAAGGTTTTTTGTGGGAGCAACATGCTGTGGGGACATTATCACTTAACGTGGGGGAAACAACAGGGCAACAGAGCGCGGCAACAAAAAGAGATAAAGGCCGAACCTGTCAACAGAGATGTGATTGATGTAGGAAGTCGAACAATGGAGTCTCGTGAATGGTTTTCATGCATTTCATTCCACTGCTGATGTTTGAGTTTCACACGGACAAGGAGGCACAGACTGTGGAGTATGCAATTCCACTGATATACACAAAACCGTTAAAGGTGCAGTGTGTACGATCTTGGTCTTTTTTTGTGTCACTTCTATCTTTAGAAATTGATTTACAAAACAATTACCTAAAGACATTTTTACAAATCACCCGATGTATGACTTGCTTTTTACATTACTCTAAAATGAGCCCTTTATTGTCTATCTACTCCAGGAGCGGGTCCTCCCGACGGGGGCCGCCATGTTTTTACAATAGTCCACAGTGGATGTATTGAACATCTTTTGAGCTTTAATGACAACTAAAGGCTACCGTAGGTTCTCCTGCAAGCTCAAACGGGAAGGCTGAGCTGGTGGTTACAATATGCAACTCCACCAGTAGATGTCACCAAATCTTACACACTGCACCTTTAAAAGAGTAATATGTAGTTTTTTTTTAACTGCAATATTCAGAAACAACTTCTAAAAAAATAATCATAAGAATGTTTAGAAATGACGAATCTACTCGATTGAGGTCGGAGGGCAAATTCCGAAATGTAGAATGAGGAAGCAGACGGCTGCTCCACTGCTGAACACGCAGCCAGTGTGAACGACCAACAGCCACAACACATCGCATGGCCTCCTCATGGTCAGCTCTCCCCCGATCTCCCTCTCTGGTTCCTTTCACACATTAACCTCAAATCTGAAATTTCCTAGACCTTACACCAGAGGGGCTGTGTGTTGTGTGGTTGTGTGTGTGTGTGTGTGTGGTTGTGTGTGTGTGTGTGTGTGTCTGATTCAGCTGAAGCAGTCTTCCCTCTGCCGTGTCCATGAGACGTACAGTAATGTGTGAACAGCGTAAGTCAATGACATTTGGGACATTCTCCTGCAGCACAGCTGGTCACCTTCATGCTCCACATAGATGCCACAGGTCACAACCAATTTGGGAATTCCAGTGCTTTATAAATGTTAAAAATTCTTATTTCTTATCAAAGATGATGCAGGCTAGCATCGTTTCTTCCGCCTCTGCTGCATTGTGAAATTTCACGGGACTGCGGTAAATAATAATACATCGCCCCCTTGTGGAGTGCAGACAAACTGCATAGGTGCCTGGCACATCGTGATACCATGATTAAATGACTCTAAAAATAAACTTTTAGTTTTCTTCCATCCAACATCTGTACGATGACAAATGTCCCAACATTTAAACGGCCGTGTTCATTAATTGCATTGCCCCTTTTGACAATGTTGACAAGGTTTCCCGTCAAACTCAATCTTCCTCCACCTCCAGATTCTCTGTATCGACTATCTGCTGTTCCAGGGATTTCCACATTAAAGGCCATCCATTAATGGACACTAACTGGAGCTAGCCAAGCGTGCGCTGACATCATAAGAATTGCATGAGAATCTGTAGTGAACCTGAAGACCCATTAGGAAATGGTTGCACAGAGAACAGAGGTGTAACCTTTGGCGCCTGATGCTACTGACCACTTCGACAAGTCCTCTCGGTTCTGTGCGTACCAACTAAAAAGATCTAAAAATCGCACTTTTCTTGATCATTCAAATCTTCAAAAGTCTCATAAATTGATTGATTGAATAGACAGCGAACGTCACGGCTGACCCAATTGCCCCGTTTCCATGGTAATCACTGTCCAAATCACTATTCAAATACTTCAGCTGAAATATTCATGATCATATCTGAAATGAAAAATAGCATGTGACATGAAACAGCTATTTTTGGGGCGTTTTTGATCTGATGTGAGAACATTTTGTTCATCACGTGTGACACATACACACCGTGGCAATGACAACATCAAAATATCAAACCATTTACGAATGTGCTGGACATGATCAACAACAGATGTCAGCAAACATCATTGTACTACAAAGTCCGAAAAGACAACAAGGAAAGAGCCATCTAACGTTAGCTCCGCCCACACTGTCAAAGTGTTGGAATGTTTGATGGTGATTCTCAGCTGAAGCGTCCGAGCCTCTTCAACGGTTTTCAGGTCGGCCCTTCCACACACTGACTAATTAGAATTGATCTCTCACTCGATATCAGCCTCTTCCTCCAGGTTGACATCTGGCCGAGTGTTAAAACATCCTCCCGGCCACCATTTTGAAATCAATGTGCCGCATCTAACTTTTATTGTCAATAAAAAAAAAGAATGGTCCTCACTTGTAAATACTGCAGCGGCTGCAAGTCGCGGTGCCAACGTGAGAAAAAGTGCTGGGCCATAACATAAAGAAAACTCTGGTCCTTTCCCAATAATCACCTTCATGTTTAATGTAGTATGCTTTCCTCATTTTATCGCATATTCTCAGTCATGGCACCTAACGGATTAAATTAATGGTAAAACGCTCATTAAAGATTTTACAGCTATTACGGAGATCTGCTTATGCAATCTGTGAAAGTGTAAAACCAGGATACCTCCGCCAAGGGCCAACGGTCTCCTAATGGAAACATATTTTTTAAATTAGCTAGTTCCAGCTTTTTAATTAGGAACTTGCACATGTGTCTGATTATTTTCATCATGATGCATGAATATCTCTGATCAGAAACTTGGGCCAAAGTTTCTAAAAATCCTTTCAGTGTTAATCATAAGGATAAAAACGTGTTTGAGTCTGCGCCGGGTAAAAGAGCCGCACTAAAACTACGAGGATTCTTTCCCGTGGAAACTCCTCCATTATTTAATCCTGCAAAATACCAAACCCATAATCTCCTTCCTGGACAAAACACTTCAATAATTCAGAGTTCCTCATTGGTTAAAGTCAAACGTTATATCACTCAGGTATAAAAAATTTAATAATTAACGTCATGCATTATACACCGTGTCCCTGAAGCCGCCTATACAACCCAAACTACACATACGGTAGTTTTGTTAATGCCCCCTTAAAACAACTAGTAAAATAGTGCATAGTTCGATTTGCTGGGTTTAGTGAAAGCTCTCTTGCAGCTGAATGAAAATACCTTGCTCTCCGTTTAGGAGAACCTATAACAGCCCTCAGTTAATGGCCCCCTCTAAGGCAACTAGGTTGATTAGCCCAGTCCCTGCTGCTGTGGAAACATGGCACCTGATCTAATAAGGGCTTCAGTCTGAGGAAGGGGTGTCAAATATCAGGCCCGTGGGCCAGAACTTGCCCACCGGAGGGTCCGATCCGGGCCACAGGATAATTTTGCAAATTTTTGTTTTGTTTATTGACCAGCACTTACTATGCCAGGACACTAGGCGGAACCTGAGCCGTCAGTTCATTAAAAGTGAACATTTTCAGAGTACTTGGGAAAACCTGGTCTACGGCCACAAAACCCGACCAAGACACAGGTTCTGAATATCACACACCGATGGAAACAAAAACAGGAAGTTAACAGATAATATTATATATTGCATGAGCACAAACGGCGGCAGTTCGCCGTCACTCATCACCAGCTCGTTCCGCGTAATCAAGGAACAGACCTGCCCTGATCGAAACCTCATCCAAAATCTGACCCGCACCCTCGTATGGGAACGTCAAGCTTTGATGGCCGTCGGATCGTTTCCCTGATTGATTCCTCCTCCTCCTCCTCCTCCTCCAGCTGTGTCACTGTCCCACCGTCCAAAACCCCGCATTCATCTTTTTGTCCCCTTTTAGTTCAGGTGGCTCGTCCTCATCACCCTCCCTTCGGGCCTAATGTCCTCACTGTGTCACCCGGCTCCTTCCTGTCGCTGAAGGAATTAGCTTCGTCATGCATGAGAAGTAGTATTATGTTGTAATACGTCGGAAATTTCAACTGCACTTCTAAATAAAGAAGCACATTTTGAACATTGAATGCGGAGGATAAAAATGGACGACTCCTACACGGGTGTTCTGTGGTTTAGTGATGGCTTGTCTACGCGGGAGGCGAAGTAAAGGCCATGACAAGGTGAGGATGAAGTGAGAGACAGAAACAACGGGGATGCAACTTTCAGAGTAAGATGTCGGAGACAGAACAAAGTTGAGAGCACATTTTGGCAGCCATTGCATTTTTTACACAGTTTTCTTTCTTCCTTGTTTACATCTGAATTTGGCCGAGTTCAGAATCACCCTTGTCAAGTCAATCACTTCCTGTACTGATAAACTATGCAGCCAGCAAAATACACAGCATCACTGATAACATTGTCTTGACTGAATCCACTCATTTAGTCACGTGACCTGATGATGAACGGTTTCCAATCACGATGTCACAGAACTCTCCGTTCCTAATGCAAGATTCTAATATATTCTAGAGCAGAGATTTGGGGTATATAGACATGCTTTTATTTTGGTAAATACTTTGAAGCTCGCTGCTGCACCACTGCAGAGACAGCGACGCACAACTGATCCATGACTGAACATGGAGCTGGTATGGCTTTAATGTAACCGCCCCCCCCCGCCCCCCCCTCCCAACAGGAGCTAAACAAAACTGTTATTAAATCCTCTGCTCAACAGACCAGACACAACACGAG
This sequence comes from Chascanopsetta lugubris, assembly GCA_016785325.1. Taxonomy (NCBI): domain Eukaryota; kingdom Metazoa; phylum Chordata; class Actinopteri; order Pleuronectiformes; family Bothidae; genus Chascanopsetta; species Chascanopsetta lugubris. Next base: position 34,087 of record JAFBJT010086132.1, read on the forward strand.
TTTATATTCAGGCTCAGACTCCTGTGATCCTCTGTGCTGCACTTGGCCCAGTCATAATGAGGAGGAATACAACCCTGACTTTGTTTACGATTGAAATCGGTCGCGCAGCAATGGCATATTCAGCGCAGACATACAGGAAGCACAGACCATCATGTGTTTGATGAACGAAAACGGAAAAAAAATACAAATCTAGGTCAATGGGATTTTTGAGGGAGTCTGTGTCTTTGAGTGTACGTTTGGATTACGCTCAACCATCTCCACCTTGATGTCTTTCCACTAGCCAGGATAAAAAAAAAAGGGTCCTCTACCTTCATGGAATCCGAAAATACGATACGGCTGCTGGCTTCTGGGGGGGGTGAAGCTCGCTGCTGCACCACTGCAGAGACAGCGACGCACAACTGATCCATGACTGAACATGGAGCTGGTATGGCTTTAATGTAACCGCCCCCCCCCCCCCCCCCCCCCCCCCCCCCCCCCCCCCCCTCCCAACAGGAGCTAAACAAAACTGTTATTAAATCCTCTGCTCAACAGACCAGACACAACACGAGTTTATATTCAGGCTCAGACTCCTGTGATCCTCTGTGCTGAACTTGGCCCAGTCATAATGAGGAGGAATACAACCCTGACTTTGTTTACGATTGAAATCGGTCGCGCAGCGATGGCATATTCAGCGCAGACATACAGGAAGCACAGACCATCATGTGTTTGATGAACGAAAACGGAAAAAAAATACAAATCTAGGTCAATGGGATTTTTGAGGGAGTCTGTGTCTTTGAGTGTACGTTTGGATTACGCTCAACCATCTCCACCTTGATGTCTTTCCACTAGCCAGGATAAAAAAAAAAGGGTCCTCTACCTTCATGGAATCCGAAAATACGATACGGCTGCTGGCTTCTGGTGAGGTGGAGTCCGGCTGAGCACATTTTATCTCCGTCCACTCGTTCATCCATGTAATTTTACTTAAGCAGCTGAGGCTCCGTGGAAAGGTTGGCTAATTATTTTTTTCACTCCAGCCAGTCTGGAGAGAGAAGCCAAACAGAAGATGAATCCAAAAAAATTTAACGGCTCCAGTTTGGACAGAGAGATTGTACAGCCGCTTACTGTGGTCCAGTTCAGGCTGCAGTGTTCTGTCTTTCATGGCCATATGGTGGCGCTACAAAGTGTGTGTCTGGTACCTTGTGGCCCCCCCCCCCACCTAGGCTGACGTGTGAGAACGCACATGTAGATGATTGTATATGTTTTTGTGTTTTATCTACTCCTCATTATGATTTCTTACTTTTCGCATACATTTCTTTTCCACTATAATAATGTCCTCAATTCTTAGAATATGTCTTGCATTAGCACCAATCCATCTTCTTCACCAATCATTCTGTTTAGAGGAGGGTTGATTTTTTGTTTTTGTTTTCAAGTAATGAATGAATGAATGAATTATGTTGTTGCTTTTCATTGATTTACAGATCCAATAACTGTGAATCTCTGTTGTTTTACAGAGATTTGATGCAGCTGTGTTTCCAGCTACATCTCCCCGTTCCAAAAGAATCTGATAAACAAACAACTCCGACTCTCTCTGGGACTCTGTGTACATTTGAACGCTCATCTTTCTTTTTTTTTTTATCTCGCCGGCACGTGTGACACAGGTGCCAGATTTGCCAGCCGCGCTGAAAATAACTCTCTATCCACTCGGTGTCGTTAGTTCATAGAGTCGAACCGCAGATGGAGTTCAGATGCTGTCATAAAGGCCACACAGTGTGAAACTGATTTCATCAGTTGAACAGGCAGTGATGGTCTCACAGGGAGTTCCCCCAAAATCGCAACCCCTGAGCCGTATACAAAGTTATTTAAAACTGAAAAGCAGCCCGGGTGCATCATTTGATGCTGTTGGGCAGAATAAAAGTCAAATCCAGTCACAATCCTAAAGCTGCATGGATGGCGTCACGCCAACAATGAACAGCTACATCCAGTGAATCAGATGTTATATGGAGACGAGCCGTGAAAACATTACATCACTGAGCTAATGAGACGATAGATGAGCGCAGTCACGTTCCTCGGATTGATTTTATTGGCCAACATGGAGAGCGTTAGGTGATGAATGTCTCAGCAGAGGGGGTGAAGGCTGCCTGGTGCATCTGATTTGGACTGAGAGGAATCACTATATGCGTTTAGAGGGTGCAGTATGTGGGATTAAGTGACTCCCAGTGGTAAAGGAGGAAGCTGCAGCTGAATACACCAAACCTCACCCAGCTCATTCTCGGGGAACCATAGCAATCGTTTGCATATTTAGGTGATTTTATGTGATTCGGCACTGATTAACATCAATCGGCTGAATCTTTAAATTTTTAAAAAGTTTAAGGGTTGTCAAACATAAGGCCCGCGGGCCAAAACCGGCCCACCAGAGGGTCCAGTCCGGCCCACAAGACTGCAAAGTGTAAAAATGACAGAAAAGACGGAAACTTCAATTTTTCCGTGAAAGTAAAAAGATAGTTTATGAAATGTGAATATATTCTATTTTTACATTTACACTTATGTAAATGTTAGTAGATCTCCATTTCTATTCCCATAGTGCACTATATAAATGATTATTTCATCATTATGACAATTACCTTTTTTCTTTACCTCTCCACTCAATTCTCTGTTCAAACGTAACATTTCATTTCATCGGCACTTTTCACACAACTGCACCTCTAGAACCAGAGTGACGATAAAAATCTTGGATTTTAGAAAACACTTACTGACAAACAAAACTCTACTCTGTAAAAGAAAGTCCATCACATCATTCTCTGTGGGGAGTTTGGACAAAAAGCCCGGAGTCAAAGGAAGCAGCTATCTTTTACTGCACAAATTCACACTCATGGCTGAACCTGCGCAGGGCCGTGTGTCTCATGTCATCCATGTACAATCGCTTGCACTTTGAATCGATTTTTCTGCAAGGGTGAGTCCAGAGAGGAACTTTAAAAAGCTGAGAGCTAAATGTCAGCGACTCTGACCTCTTCCTTGTTTACTTCCACTGTCAGTGTTTTTTTTTTTAACAAATTGAATTCAGGAACCTTCTCAGATCCATTACATACAAGTGCATTTCAAAGTCTAGTGTCTTCTAACTATGTGACTGGGAGATAGAGATCGGCGCTGAAGATGTTCAGTGGTGGGTTACGTGACTTCAGATGGTTCGAATGAAAGGTAAAAGCATGTCTGTCTGACTTATAGATATTTAATACAGTGTATCCGACCTACAAATACAGGCTGTCAGCCTGCAGGCGGACCCTGGCTCATGAGCTCTGCTTCTACGAAACATCACAAACCCATTTCACACAGCACCCTTAAAAAAACACAATGTTCTGTCATGATTAAAATTCAGATTTACTATGTTATGTGCAACAGTTGCATAATGTGAGATCTTTCCTCAAGGGTTTCTGACTGACTGTGATCCAGTAAAAAAAAAAAAAAAAAAAAAATTAGGTGCAACCAATCACAGATGGGCAATATAAACTACAAATAAAATCATGTATTAAATATGAAAAACATCTGTCAACTCAATTAATCTGGTTGTCAACCCTGTACTTTCTATTGCATTATCACACATAGTAATTGTTTAAATGGCTTGATTTGCATAAACATCTGCAATATGCTCTAAAATTCACTCTTTCAAAACCTTCCACTGAACGTACCTCTGTCCCCTGTTTAAACCCCAGCCATCTGTCACACCAAGGGGATTAGAGCCAATGCTCAACATTGGCCAACGGTTGACCCAGGACCAACAACACCCGGTGCCCAGTTGTGTTTGAGTAATTGTCTATAAAATTCAGTCACATTATACGGACCTGCTCACCTGGTGACCTCAGGTACCATATGTTGTCCTAAATAAAGAAAGTGACATTTACCATCATACGATTGGCTCCGTTACACACCACCTTCTACAACCTTTCCACTGAACTTAAGATGCAAATGCCAACATTTCAGCACGGTTCATGGGAACCATGTGACATTAAGGAAACTTTGCGCAAAACCATCCACTTGGATATTAGTCAAGAGGTGGCCAGAAATCAAGTCGAGTCAGATCTCTCGAAAAATATCTGACTTTAATATTCATCAGATGCGCAGCTGTAGGCGCCACCACTCTCACCGGTGAATCACCCCGACAAGAACCCAACACGCAGACCCCCGCCCCCCACCCCCCCACCCCCCGGGCCGGAGGCTCTGGTGTGGTGCTACATTGGCCTCATTGTGCCATATGGATCTTTTTTATTTCTTTTTCATTTTTTTTTAAGCTTGTCCGCTCTAATCTCGCTGAAAGCCGAGCGCAGACGAGCAAACATGCCAACTTCTGAAATCTGCCGGTGCAAAGGTGAACCCCGGGCTTCAGTCTCCACTACAGCTGTCACGTCTGGACGGATGAACGTGGGAGCGGCTGACAGCGGACATGGTTTAGGCATGAGAGCGGCCCACTCCACAAGGTAACGAGCAGTGGGCGCTGTGCCCACAGGCTGAGCTAATGACTGTCCTAAATGCACTGATCAAAGTGATGGTGACTTGCGGTGGTGGTGGTGGGGGTGGTGGTGGGGGTGGCAGGGCGGAACGATGCCCTTTAGACAGAGGAAGACCTCTTTGCACCGTGGGGGAGTATTTTTGCCACAATGTGTGAGGAGACAAAAATCGAGCGTCGCTGACCCAAATAGCTCCGTGATCCCAAATTACTTTTCAAAGGGCTTATTCAAATCCCTCTGCACCTATGGTCCGGGTGCGCGAGGGTGGGTGGGTTTTAAGTGTTTTATTAGAATTGGTTTTGATTTCTCACTGTTTTCATTTTTTTTTTTCACCCCCAAACAATTAAAACTCTTCATTTTGGGGATTATTCTGTGTGACCTTGACATTGTGGCTGGGAAGACATGACGCAGCAACTCACCATATAGGGGATATTATTCCAATTAGGATTAGGGCTAATCCTAACACACAGAAACTGAATATGAACCATGGCAACAACGTTTAAAGGAGTATGAATTAGAGTTTCATTACTCTGGAATGAGCTCTTTCTTTAAGGAGCGGACCCTCTCTTCGGAGGCCATCATGTCGGACCACCGTTCTGCACACTGGGCCTTTAAGCACCACAGACGTACACATCAACGTACGTATTGACAATTCAAAACAGACACTGGCAACTTAAAGCCTCCAGCATGTTTTGTTAGCCTCTGACCTCATGACTCTATCTGACCTGATTTGAATCTTGCAGTATCTCATGTGGTCGCCGCACATGATCTTACGCCTTGGAAAGCATTAGAGGCGGAGCAAATCAGATATTGTCAATGGGAACGCTGCAACAACAACAGCCCCCCCCCCCCCGGGTCCCTGATGACATCATCATATCATACATCAAGGTCAATCACTAGGCTTTCAAATGCCATCGCTCCATCATGTGTTCTCTGCAGCGTATGAACACACACGTGCTTCTTGGTGGTCGCACTGACAGGAGGCGATGCTCTGCTCATGAAGCTTTTGCAAACAAATAGAATTCTGTTTGACCTGAATATAATATATATATACATATGTGCTTGAATGTGGGAAATGTGCATGAAATCATAATACTGTTCAGGCCTATAACAGAAAAGCCAGAGTAACCATGAGATAAGGGGAACTGGAATTGTTAGCATGCTAATTTGCTTCCTCATTTTCAGACGCACACCTGCGGCGATACGCATCTCGAGCTTATCATCCATCCCTTGGTGTTCGCTAGATAACCTGTTTACTTTATAAACCCATTTCTTTACATGTTGGATTCCCAATAATAACATTACTAATGTTGGGGGACCAGTAGTGAACACAGCAGGTAAATATGGCCGACGCCTAACAGCACGACTTAGTCAGTGAAAGCGGAAATAATCAAAACAGCAGGCGAATTTGTTTGAATAATTATCTAGAAAGTCTTTGTTTTATTTTTAAAACACCCAAAATACTCATTAGCACAATCAATGAGGCTCTCACAGCCCGAATAGAAAATATAAAAATATAAAAAGGGGACAAAGATTCCTGGGCTACAATTAGACAAAGTGAAGAGGATTGATGGAACAGTGCCTGAGGGAGTTCCCTCATCAAGTGGTGGTTGATGGGAACGGTTGATTGGATCCAGCCACTTAATCCCACCCTGCCTTAAACATGGCGGCAGATAAAAAAAAAAAATAAAAAAATAGATGAACAGATGAGGGTTCAATCATTAACTCTCTCTAGGTTCATATAAAACGCCTGTTTATGGATTAATGAGCCAATCCAGTGACATGGATTTGAGTGGATGAGGAATTCTGCTTAAAACACAGTGTATGAGACATTAGCCGTGATATAATGACCACGCTGGCAGCAGATACAGGGATTTACCAGGCGATCATGTTAAATGCTGAGGTCAGTTCCATCATAAGACATCTCATTTTAAATTTCACAAACCTGCCTGGCACAAGCACTGCAGGATGTTTTCAACATCACAGACTGACGTGATGCAGATGACAGGAGGCTTCAGGGGCCGATGCTTCAAAATCCAGGTGCTAATCACAGTTGTGCTGACACAAGTGCTTCAGCTTAAGAAGAGTTGTATGTGCCTGGGTAATATTGAACCACGGGTTATTATGGGCTGTGCATCAAATGGTGTTGGGTCATGGCTGGGATATGATTCTGAAGGTGCAGGAGGCCATAGTTTGACGTCACAGTTTTTACAATTCTTAACCAAAAGGATTAGAACCATGACATTATGAAACGTGGTGATTATTACAGCAGGTTAATCCACTCATCCCTTGTCAGTGATTCTTAAAAGAACACGTGAAACAAAACAACACCTTTGAAGGTGTCATTTGCCTTAACTGTGTTTTACTGAATCAGGGGTGTCACACATAAGGCCTGCGAGCCAGAACCGGCCCACCTGAGGGTCCAATCCGGCCCGTGGGATGATTTTGCTAAGTGTAAAAGAGAAAACAGTAGACTTGGTTGATCTTAGTTAAATTAAGAGGAGCAGAGTGTTTCCAGGGAATTCACAACTGTACACAATAACAAAGGGAGGTTGACAAAAAGGCGCTCCATGTAACTTTTTTAGTCCTTTAGATGGTCAATGCCATCTGGTAACCCCAACAGCTACTGGCATGCACACACACAACACACATACAACACACACACACACACACACACACACACACACACACACACACACACAGACCACAGTCCCGCCATAAGATTAAAGGCTACACGAAGCAGTGGCGACAACCCTTTCTCTCGGTCCTCTCCACCAGGTCTCTTCAATAAACACAGAGACGTATGAATGTAAACAAAAAGGAGCAGTACAGTGCGAGACCCTGCAGCTCCGACGAGACGGAGGAACAATGTGCCGACCCACCGCTCCGCTCGCACGGCGAGCGAACTGACCAAAGAGCCTCCAGGCCCAAACAGATATAAAAAGTGACAATCAATTATTCACAGCCGGCATTTCTCCTTATGCAGGAAGGCACGACTTCGCCGAGTGCAACAACTTTTGTTTGCCCCGATTCCTTCGACTGATAACGCAACACCCACCCTAATGGTTTCAGCAAACACACTCTTACAGGACTATCACTTCTCAGTCTCCGCCCCCTGGGACACGTTGTAGTCCAACACTATCGGAGCAGGGATCCATGCTGGCTGCCATCTACTTCCCCCCTGGAGGCACAGCAGCTACCCCCCCCCCCCCCCCCCCCTCCCCCCCCCCCCCCGCTCCTCTCAAGCTTGTTTTTTTTTTAAAGGAGCAGGCTTTTACGCTGTCAGTGAGGCAGCACAAACACTGCTATCTGTTATTTAAAGGGCTTGCCACATGCAGTCAGATAAAACATAAAGTATGTGCAGCTTGGATGCACTTGATCAAGCTTGATGAAAAAAAGACAAACACAAATCCAAATTGACTTTAGACCTTGAAGGGGCACAGCCAAAAAACAAGGGGAAGATATTTTTCCCCCACTCTTTATTAAAATGGAATCATGGATGAACAAATCCCAGACTATCAAAGTTGTTATATTATTTTGTGATAAGTCTTCCAGTCCTCTAGGTTTCCTGGGAGTGATCTGAATGTAGGATTTGTTTGAAATCTTAAGAAATATCTGGGACGGGGGGGGGGGGGGGGGGGCGCTATTTATCACACAGAGTATAGCAGTGTCGAAGCATCCGAGATACAAGTTGTTGGTAAAGGCCAAAAAAAAATAACACTCAATTCATCAAGTTGAAAAATGTGCCTTGCTCTGAGGCTGAGTTTGTTTGTAAACTCTCCTCCATCACCACCACGCGCTGGATGCTGAATTATTCACTCTCTTCAGTTTGACCTACATTTGATTTTTCAGTCAATGAAAGTGATAATGTCTGACTCCTGTCCATCACCACAGGCAGCAGCAGAGGCCAAGAGGAAGAAAACAACATTCTTTTTTTTTATTCTATTCTATTCTTCTACTAATTATGTTTGTTTTTTTTTAAAGATTTTGTATAATTGATTGCGGAATATTTGTTGATGACAGCATCTGCTGTTTTACCTCCATTTGAGTGGATTCACTTTTCATTGTGCCACTTGCAGACGAAGCACCATCATTAGCTTTACTTCCTGTTTCCAAATTCTGGCTTGATCACAAGCATGGCCGAGGTTTTTTCCTTTTTTCCCCCCGTTGTGTCCTTTTGTATGACACATTTTCAGAACATCCAATTAAAAAATCCAATCTCATTTTGAAGAATAATTGAAGTGTCATTTGACAGTGCGGCTCATTATACTGTCCAGTGCTTTCAAGGCTGGCGAATAACAAGAAACCTTGCACTTCCGTTATCTGGACTGATATGCAACTAAATCAAGAAGTAAACATCTGTAACATCCATATCAAGTAGTTCACTGCTAAATTATTGACCCAGTGTTGACTGAATAACTGAATATTTGCCGTTGCCTCCAGAGAATGAGGGGTAGTTGCTGCATATATGCAAGTAGACGAGCACTGACAGTCCACGCAATGCGCTCAACTCCCGCGGTGCACTGAGTGACAGCTCACGACACAAAACATCCAGGACATGATAATCTGATCAACTGAAGGATTTGATGTATGAGTAATAAGCGCTTAGAAGAGAAAAAAATTTATGAGAATTCAGGTGAATAAAACCTGAGTCATCACCTGAGTCAACTTGTTCTATCAAATGATTGAAAACATTACATACCCTCATGTAGAAAAACATTAATTTCAAAAGCTAATCTAATAAAGTGGGGCTTTTATTTTGAAGGCTAAGAAAGGGGGGTGAAGGCTACCAGACGCAGCTAAGCTTAATTGGACTCCATCAGCCCAAATCATCGTCAAGCATGACAGAATCACACACACAGGAAACGGAAGGATTTCAAAATAAAAGCATACCTTGGCAATTTCAATCAGATCTGTTCCAGCTTCATGTATAAAACAGTGCGGCACGGGCCTTATTTATTTTTTTATTTTTTTTATGGATTCTCCAAGACCTGAATTACATTAGCATTGATGTAGTCAGTGGGATGGATATCACATTCATACAATTTCATATTCTTTCAGAACATTTCTGGGTACTGGGCATTTCTCTCTTCTGAGTCTCAGACTGTGTTAGTTAGATCCAGCAAAGGAGCAGATTGGATAAAAAATCAGATCAGATCAGAAAATACAATGTAAGAGAGTCCATAACTGAATAATAACGACTTGAGAGAGAACATCTTTGAGCCAGAACCTCTTCTATGCACTTTGCAAAGGAAACGATGACTTAACAGTTCAGATGAGCATATGATAATGCACTGAGACTGAAAAAACGAGGCCAGCGGCCGATCCTGGGGCCAGAGCAACAGAAACACAATGTGGCTGCTTCATTGGACATGGGTTTCTTGGAGTGAATACATTATGTAGGCTGAAAGGGTAAGATTATGCACATTAACCATTCTTGGGGAAACCAAACGCAAGAAAATGGCTATGAATCCAACAATCACCTCCTCGTGATTTTCAGATGGCACGTGAGAGCAGGATCTGTCATATTTTATGCAAATGGGACACCAGGGAAGCCGTTCAGCTTACGCTTCCATTCATATCCCATAGTGTCAGTTGCATTTTCATAGGAAATTCATAAGGGATGAGGGTCTAAGCTGCCGTGCAGAAGAAGTGCGGAAAGCAGAAAGTGGGTCAGACTCTGACGATACAGCAGTTGTTGCACCAGAGGAGTGTGACCCGTGGCCTTCGCTGTTGAAAACACCAGTATGCTTCCATGAAAGGTCAGGGTGACAGGGTGATGGGATCCCACATGTACAGACAAGAGTTTACCAGTGTGTTGCATGCATGTGCAGTGCAACACACTAGGGCAGGTAGAGCTGAAACGATCAATCAATTAAATCGACTCTAATTGATCATCAAGATGGTTTGAGTCCAAATCCCCTGAATCGAGTTTTTCTGTAACTGTTTAAGGTTAAGGAACTGACAAAATATACCCTGCTTCTCACACACACACACACACACACACACACACACACACTTCCCAGTGACGGTGTCTATAGTCCGACTAGAAATAAAAATATCAGGTGATAATGATCATTTTGTCATTTTCAGACATGTCTTTTCACATTTGTACTATTTTTTCTGCCTAATCAAATCATCGTTTAATCAAATCGAGGGAATTAATCGATAGAATAATCAAATCGAAAAATAATGGTTAGCCCTAGCAGGTACGGTATCAGATTCTGTGTGCGTGTTCCAGCAGGCGAGGTGACTGAGCGGTCTGCACGTAAAGGCACAAACATTAATCGTAGCTTAAGTGGGTTACGCTTCCTCTCTCTTAACCTCACGAGTGTCTGCCTGCACATTGGTCCCATGCCGTGCCGCCGCCAACCATGAGTAAATCCTCCACCTGCGGGGAAACACGGTTTTCATCGATTCCTCCGCTGCGCCACAGCTGGATGGAGACCAAGCAGCGAACTGTGCTGAGGACTCGGCGGTGGATGAGACTCGGCGGGGGGGAAGCGGCTCCAGCAGTGAGAGGCGGCCACTGGGAGGAACAGGCAAACTAGAGTAAATGTGCAACTGCTCTTCACACTGTGTATAAGGTGAATCCCTGCTGTTGTGTACTGGAAACCGAAAGAATGTCAACACACCGTCATTGGCTCTCTTCCCCCGCGCATGGAAACACTCCACTACAACTGTGCTGTCAACACGACACCCTCTGCATGACGCCAGCGTCTCCCACTGGAGCTCTTCCAGCAACAGGCTCCACGCACGGACTCAGGAAGTCTCCCCTTCCCGGGGCAATACGACGTTAGAGTGCCTCATATTGAGGGGGAGCGCCAACCAATCAGTATCAATTATTTATTATGTGTTATTATGATTGATTTTAATTGTTCTCATTGATGCTTTTAGTATTACTATTACTATTATCATTTTCCATCCATTGTTTCTGTTGCCTTCTTGCCACATTTTCCACTGGAATGCCTGGATGTCCCTTGGGATCAATAAAGAATCGAATCTATCTATCCATCCATCCATCTATAAATCAACAGCAGCGTATCTGTGACATCCCAGGTCCAACTGTAGCTGCTACATCTCGGTTTATAATCGTGGATTGTGAAGGTTGTGATGGAGGATTGGGGATTGTGACGGTGATGGTGAATTGTAATGGAGGCTCATTGTAATGATGGGGGAGCAGGTTAGAGATAGTGGATAATGGGTCATGATCTGTGGGGAACCACTGATCAAGACCAGTGGCAAGTGATTGTGGACTATGATCCAAACAAAATGTACTGTTTGGCTGCTCACACAGGTACTGACAACACTTGCGCTAAAACAGCTTCTTCCCTGGTCCCGACTCCTCTTTCAGACATCTCATACTTCCATCTCTACTTCTGCAATTTACTGGTGTGCACATTGTTATTTTGTTGACGCCCCTCACTATACATGTTGTGCTTCTCTTTATGTAGATGAAAGGTAGACGATGTCACATATTGCTACGTCGAGACGGTGTTCGACTAATGAATGTGGGTTGAGGTTTCATTTGGACAGAATGTTTGTTTTGACCTCTGTTTGTGTTTTATTACATGTTATTTCTCAGCAAACGCTGGTTTCCAGCACCCAGTGTCCAAAAGCGTGCGCACAGGAACCCCTGCGTGACCCCGCTCACGTGTCACTGCAGCGGAATCCTGTCACTCGTGGTCACTGGAGCTCCATGTGCATCGACATAATTACACAGTTTTTGGCCTTTAAGATAAAGAAAGCAGCAAATTAAGTTGCTATTCCAGTTTGTCTGTCTCGCTCGGCCACATGCACCCTGGGGACGACCACAGTGTTGGATTGAACCCGCAACGCCGGAGTGCGACAGCAGCCATTGCTATCCTTGACAGGCAGTTAGCGAGAAGATGCACTTATGCAAATAAAAGATGGGAAAAACTTGTTGTTGTTCAGGGGACACGGCAAACTGCTGGTGGTCGCATTGGCCTCGGGGAAGTGAGGGATCTTTCAAATGTGTCATTAAAGATAGGAAAGTAAAAAAGTACCTTGAAAAATCTAAGAATTGTAAGGGGACGTGTTGCGGTACCAACGTCTACCATTGTGCTCTTCGACAAGTTTGAAAGGTAAGAGTGAGGCGTGGGCTGTTCAGCTGTTACATGCCACTACAACACTCGATGTCGCCGAATCCCGCACTTCATATATGAAACGTGAGCTTCAAAATCTTCATTGTGACAAGTGAGCTCAGTGGGCGTTTTCACACCTCATCCCGAATGAACCATGGGGGCAAAGACTTCGTGTTTGATTCATGAACCGAGAGAGACAGACGCCCAAGTAGAAACGAAGATTAACATTTCATGGCGGGTAGAGTTGTGAGAGGAGATGTTAGCACTTCTCACTGAGTATGTGTTCTCGCTATTGTTACAGTCGGCTTGAAACGAGAAACGGGTCAGTCGTTCTTCAAAACAACCTTGTTTGCCGACGTCTGACAATGGTAACGGAACTATAGCAGAGATGCCGCTCCATACACAATTTATTAGGTCTTCAACCCCAACAAAAAACAATGATTGTTGTTTGCGTTGTGTTGAATAATTGAGAGTTGAATGTGGAACAGGTAATCCGATAGGGTTTAGACTCTGACCTCTGTAGCGAAATGTAAACACCAGCAAAGGTGCCAGACAGACCTGAGTGATATAGTGGCCTCCTGTCGGCCTGATTCCAGTGAAAGTGTTTCAGTGTTCTGGGATTTTAAGTGCTCGGCTGACCTGCCAAAAAAAAGGGTCGGTCATGAATGAATTCTGCCTAAAATCTGATGTGGGTACTATACTGTGTCGTCTGCCTCCTTTTCATTCTTTTACATTTTGAATGAGCTGTGTGGGGGGGTTACATCTACTGTATCTGCCTGGGGTCTGGTGTGGGGGTGGGGAAGAAGAGTCGGCAGGCTTGTGTATCGAGTGGTGGGATTAAAAAAAAAAAAGTCCCAGGCAGATTTGATCGGTCTGAAATGAGTCTGTGAAATATTCTTGCTTTTAAAAATCCACCGGCTTCGACAAACGCAAGCAGCATCAAACAGATGCAGTGCCGTCAGTCGTCAAACATTACTAATATGTTGCCTGGCGGAATTAGCATTAATGTCGTGAGAGACTCTCGTCGTGTAAACCCACTGTAAGCTGCAATCCATACATGACCTATATTCCAATCCATACACATCATAGATACCTCTAATGAATGAATGAAAGTGAAAATCTAATCTAATCTTTGACCGTGCATGTTCAAAAGTGTGTTTGGGTGCTGCAGACAAACAAGTCCCGGTGGATTACCGACTGCCCGAGGGTGTCGGGACGGTTTAGTTAGGCTCAGGTTGGTTTCCGTGTGGGTTTAATGCATCTCGGCACAACATCTGTCCTGGGAGCACATCTGGCAAGGGAACGACTTGGGGTCCCGAAGGAGGAATGGGGGACGAGGGACATCTGGCTTACCTTACTTTACCTGAACCAGACTATGTGAACGAACGGAGACTAAGTTTGCAACCATTAGGAGATTCTCTAGTCTTCACTTTTGCCACTCACCCATTGACACACACACACACACACAGCTGTACAATGCATTCACATGCACCAGTGTTTCAGCCCACTACATTCACTCTCTGCCCGTGTTCTGTGTCTTGCCCATGGGCACTGTGGCAAGAGATCAAACTGCCCACCCTCTGGCGCATATGCTAATCAGTCTATTTAACCTTTGGTTACCATGACAAATTGAAAGTGTACAAGACCTATTATGAATGAATGAATTTGCATCCATACATATAATAAGCAGTTCCATCATTAGCATTGTATATATTACACACTAAAGACCGTTTATCATCAACACATGGGTGACTGATTTAAAGTGATAACCAATCAATCAATCTCTGGGCCAATTACGGTTGACGAAATACCCAATGGATTGTTGCTTGGATGATGTCATCTGCCCAAAAGGTGATCAAGTGGATTGAAGCCTGATGACTGTAAAGGCCATCATGGGCAGTAAAAGCACTCCGTGACGCCCCCCGGCAGAATTCCCCCTCACTCTATTTGCGCATCATCTATTTTGATCAGATCAGCTCTAACTCATTTAATCCAGTATTTCAAAATGCAGATCTTTCGTGGCAGGAATGAATCAACAAAAGGAGCACCACGGCTGCAGGAGGAGCGATGGCGCCGCTTTCTCACCCTTTACCTTTAGCATTTAAGCTCCTCTGCCTGACTGACGCTCGCTTACCCCGGCTGAAATGGCCCATCTTGCACACGCGGTAAAAATAGAGCAGCGAAGGTGGGGGGGTGTGTGGATAGACCCTCGTAATGGAATGTGATCAAGGTCAATGTAGTGAGGCTCAAAGAGCTCCAAGTGCCTGGCGATGACGCAGCGCTGGCAGAGTGTCGGCGTGTGTGCAGGGCACAGGAGGCGCTCGCTAAACATCTTTATTCCGACCAGATCTGGGGCAAAGGCAGAGGATCGTCGTGGGTTTGTGCGTTAGTTTTTAATTTATAGGAGCCGAGAGAACGAATCAATAAGAAAAACGTAAATGCCACCCAGCATTTGTATAGAGATTCACATTGTCCTTGGGACCGGGAGAGATTTGTTGTGAGGAATAATCAATACTGAATTCATTAATCAGCTTCAAAGCCAAGAGCCACATTATATCAGTGCTCTTTCAAAGGACTTGCAAATGAAAACAGAATACATGAATATGTTACAAAAGGCATTTTTGTGTGTATTTATCCATGAACAACACAAAGGAAAGGGTTGGGCTGCTTCTTTTTCAATTCTGATTAGAGGCTGGTTCACTGCAAATAAATAATAATGATAAAGTTGCTTTTAAACAGGGCAGATTGATCAATTTATTCATAATTGTTTATTTTGAAATCGATAATAACTGGTATAATAACTAATTTCCTGGTGGTCAGTCCATTTTATTGTTGTATTTCAAAACCATGAACCATGATCACACATACATTCCATTTCAAGATGTTCCGCTCCTTTTCAGATCACTGCCTTCCATGTGGGGATGTAGTGGTATGAAATGCATTTGACAGTGCAACAGGATTTTAAAGGAGACTTAGAACAAACAGCCTGATGCAAAAGCCCCAGACGGGGGCAGGTGGTGGTGTCATTAGCGCGCACACTTCAAAGCGCTTCGGTGCCGAGCTCGGTGTTTACTGTGATACGGCCCTGAATCAAACTTCCTCCGTCTCTTTCATGTGATTAGCACAAAGCAAAGGAGGCTTCTTTTTTTTTCCCCAGCGCACACTGATTTAAATTCAGAGAGCGCCAGACAGATTCAAAGAGCTGCTTTGCATTGTTACACAAGAGCTGAGGCAATACTGAGGTGAGGGCGCCGGAGACTGAGCAGCAGGGGGGGGGGGGCATGTTGATGTGATACAAAAGCGCAATTTAATCCTTAAACCTGTGGTATATAAATGGAATGTATTCGGAACAATCAGCTATGAGCCACATCTGTCCTGAACCTCCCGTCCGCTGACCCAGGACCCCTCTCATCTTAAATTCATAAATATAGGTCAGTGATTATGTCCTGCTTAACACGGGGCTTTACATTATACATGGTACTGGGTCCCCCCCCCCCCTCCCTGTGTAAATAACAGTCGGATCTGTGACATCACTTAGCACTGATGTTATGTGCAGTGGCTGAACACGTGCTGGTACAGTGTCTGTTATCCTTGTTCTGTCCTGTTTCCGCATCCAGGCCGCATCTCGCCGAGACGCGGAATAACGCGCCGGACATACATTTCCTGCGTTCCAAACTATAGGCGACAAGTGCGCTCATGGCATATTAAGCCTTTGAGTGCACTATAACCCCCGCACCACACACACACACACACACACACACACACACACACACACACACAGCACCATCAGTGCAATAATCCAGCAATACTGCGGTAATGGCCACTGCTTTGACCTAATCTATACTGACACAACATGAATAAAGTCCATCAGAGGAACTGGCCCACAGACCACACACACAGGGTACACAAGGATACAGTGGTAACAGGGTGAGGACATGCGGCTACATGACCAGTGAATATATGGGTTTAAAATAGCACCGTAACGACTGATCACTTTGATGTGTTCTAATCAATGATGAAATAGCTGCCAACTCATTTTGGAGGCTGATGAATCAGGTCTGTTTCAAAGCGCAGCGTGTCTCCTAAAGTGTGTCCACCAGGCAGGAAGTACACTATGAACAACAGGAAGTTACATGGAAAGCATCTGCACACGATATTTGCACCCCTTTAACAGCAAAGCGCGTTGTCCAGTAATACATGTTGTGTTAGAAAATAATAAAATATAGCTTTTGTGTTTTTATCGGATATTTAAAAAATACATACACTGACTAATCAGTTATTAGTTGCTGGTTGTGGCCTAAGATAAATTCATTTCCTTGGGTTAAATGTCACAAAATGCTTAAATAAGTGTTTGACTTGAATTGTTAAATTCTGAACTTTTTCTCTCAATACCAAAAATAAAAATGTTTGGATTAGTTAATCTGTGCTCTGTTAAATTCCCCTTCCGAGAGCCAACACTTCCAGCGCAGTCTTAGGGTTTATTCCACGTTAGTTTCACTTCGACATTTAAACCAATCATACCGCCTGAGTGAGAGATAATCCTGAAGTATCCCAAAATAAACCATCTGTTGATCTGTTTTCCAATTAAAACTCTGTGAACTGTATAAACCTGGTTCGATGTGTTGATGTGACATGAGGCAACTACCAACAACACCCTTTAATTCAAACTATTGATCCACTTTTTAGAGCCTGTACTGACACTGACAGAGATCCAGTGGATTCATCCAGTCCAGCCCTCACGGTGCAAATTAGTGGAAAGTATTGTTTATCTCTATTTACGCTGACGCTCTTTATGAAGACACGACACACAGCAAGTAACATCCCATTCTGTTCATCCTTTGTCTGTGCCCACTCATCCTGTGCCGGTTCACGAGGAGGCGAGGGAGCAAAGGAAAAGACAACTATTGAAATGATCAGCCATTAAAATACACAATCGCCCCCACCCTTCCTGCCTATATTTACGAGTCCCTTCTGTCCCTCGTTATGTCGCCGTGTCCCTCACGGTGAAGCCGGCGTCGGAGTTATAAAACCGACTTTATTCAACAAAAACACGTCCATCCAGTCTCCTTTTTTACAGCCTCAAAGGCGGAGACAGCTGTCAGCTGCTGCAGAGCCTGGGTTTCGCCAGGATCTATTCAGAGAGGCTTTTCTTCAGACGGGCGCATGCAGCTTTTTCTTGTCCACCGCTCGTCTGGCAGAGCAACACAGGGACACGCAGGGGACAACTTCCACTTGTTGCCTGTTCCGAGGTCAGAGATTACAGTGAGGCCTTCTGGGTAGTCGTTAGGACGACTCAAAAGGGAAAAGATTGCCGTGTTATGCACAGCGCTAAATATGCTCCAAGTCAGAGATATACGCTCAGAAAATGCAGTCTGGTAACCGCTGGCAATTCCTCTGTAGCGTGAGCTCCAGCCTGGTGGGCATTACCTTTTCTCACCACAGGTGTCGCTATAAACCTCTTGTTTTTTTTGTTGTTGATGTAAATATACATTAAAGGGTTCATGTGATAAGAACATCGTGCATTCAGGTGATTATACATTTGAAAAAAATGTCAATGTTTATCACTTCTATCTATGGAGAAAAGTGAATAAATACTGAAATCTTACACACTGCACCTTTAATGAGACTGAAGAATACAATGTGACACTAACGGAAACATCCGGCTGTGAACTGTTAGTTTGGGTTCTCCTTTGAGGAAAGGAAAGCTCATCGTGAGCTCAAGCGTCTTGGGAGTCTTTCACTCTAATGGGAGTGTGGAACATCTTATTTTGAAAGTCCCAGATCACACTCAGAGAAACACTGATCATACACCGCTCAAGCAGCTTCGATGGCATTTGCTCTGAGAGCCAGCGATCGGTCCCGCGGGCCTGTGAGAACTAGTCATGCGTGTGGAGGAGTCAGAGAAAGCACATTGCTCATTGGGAATTGATTGCACTATCAAAAGCCAGACACACTGCAGCAGTGTGGGACTGTACAGATCAAACCCCCGGTGCAACGTGGGGGGGGGGGGGACACGAACCACTGCCGTCTGATCCCAACACAGGACAAACCAACGAGGCCACAGAGAGCAATGTACAGTGATGGGACGACACTGGCTGTGATTATTGGATTCCAGTAAAAATGCATTGACCAAAGCATCTCAACAGCGACGCTTGCAGAACAGAGGGGAGATCCCTGTTTCTTCCTCCCCGAACTAAAGGGCCATTGCCAGAGGTTTCACCGTGAGGGTCAAACCAGGAAGTGAGACGCAACACCAGCTTTCACTTACATGGCCAAGGCCACATGTTATGTCACATCCTCATTCTAGTTGACGCTCCTTCACCTCAGGATATCAGTAAATCGTACCAACTGGACCTTTAAAGCCACGAATTATTCCCCTAAAAGGTGCTGTGTGAAATAGTGCTCACTTCTAAAACATATCACAAAACAATTGCATACAGACATTTTCACCGAAATGTTTATTTTAGAGAGAGAGAAAAAGAGAGAGAGAGAGAGAGAGAGAGAGAGAGAGGGAGAGAGAGAGAGAGCGATAGAGGCTTGTGTATGGCATTTGTCAACGTACCAGATAAGTGGATCTCACACACACACACACACACACACACACACACACACACACACACACACACACACACACACACACACACACACACACAGATAGATGGGTGAGGTAAGATGTGTTCAACAGCAACATGTAACTCCACCACTAGTCGTCCCCAAACCCTACACGGTGTTTTCTGAGTGGGATGCCTCATGACTCGAGTGCCATGTTTCTGCTAAGATTCCTGGAAATCTGCAGCGATGGTTTTTGGTATAATCCTCTTACAAACATACACGGGTCAAAAACATAACGTTCTGGGACGAGAACCAAAATCCCAGACTACATCCGTCCACAAGCTCCATCGCTGATACATTTATATTCACCGTTCGATTGCGCAACTTCAGCCGAAAATCAAGCTCAATGATGGCAGCCTGTTTTGGCCTAAAGAAGACTGTTGGGCTCCAGGAGGCTGTTGTCAGGCAGATTTGACCTTTGACCCGGTTCTTCTAACATCAACTCTTCCAGGAGGGATGCGACGTGTTGGATTTTATGAGCCGAAAAGTTTTGGCTCACTTTGTTCTGAAATGTGGGAGGATGACATAACAGTCCAGATGTTCTCCACATCGTGCCGGCCCGACGCTCTTTTCACAGGAATCAACAAACTCGTTGCCTGCGTGCAGCTACGATTCGACTCACTGCGGTTCAACCTCTTTACGAGGGATTCTCAGGTCTTTCCCTGTGAATGAACTTACGGACCCTTGTGCTGGCTTCAGTACAAGTGAATTCATTTTTTTTTTTTTCTGGTCAATTCCCACTGTGCTACGATTGGTTGTAACCTAAAAAAAAAAAGGGTTGTAAGCAAACCACAGAGTGCCTATGTTGCACTTACTAATTTGTAGCCTCTGAATCTTTCATGACCAGCCCACGCTCGTAGACGTGAAACTGGCCAGAAACAAAGAGTTTCATACTGTAGGCAAAGTGCAACTATTCTAAAGCTTACAGCACTACAGAGGAAATAAAGGTGCTGCCTGTGAGATTTAGGTGATCATTTATATTTCAGTTAGTTCGATCAGATTGTTGTTGTTTTTGTTGCCCAAGAATAATCCATACCATACCTCCCATTGGTTTTTCTAAATCAGGGGTGTCCAAACTGCGGCTCAGGGGCCAAATTCGACCTGTGGTCCATTTTTTATTTGGCCCGCAGCCAATTCTAAAGATATAATGGAATGTGGCCCATATTTGAAACTTGACAGTAACACTAGCTGGAGCTACTGCTTTATTGAAGACAGTTCTGCACGGGTCTGATTTTGTCAATCTGTACCCGCCCTCAGTGCCACACCTGACTGTAACGCGTAAATTCACCAGTTGATGGCGCTAAACGTACATGGTTTCTTACTGTACCGATATTCCCCATTTCCCATCACTGGCAACCATCCAGCTTTCGATGCCGGAGCTGCCCTCCAGCTTTGGGTGCGCTGGTGTGGAGTGGAGTGCCTCTTACCTTCAAATGAACTTTCCCAAAAGGACAGTTAGAATAAAACAGATTAGGCTAAACGCCGGGCAATTCTCCAAAAAGACGGCTTATGAAAATAAGCGCATCCAGATACAGAAGGTTTAATAGCCTCTTGGATTTGTTGTGACACAAACATCAGCTCAATCAAACCGGAAAACCTCTTCTGGCACGTCGGCCCCTCACACCCCCGGTGTGTGAAATATTGAAGAGCAGCTTTTTAAACTTGGACTCAGCCGAGGACAGAGAAAACCACGACGGGCGTGAATGTGCACTAAAAAGAACAAGTTCTCTCTTGGCTAAGTGCCAGCGCCGAGAACTTGAACTGTGCCATGGGTCGGAATGTGTAAAGATATTCTGGGGTGGCGTCCAACAGCGCTGCTTAGCCAAGATTCAGTGTGACAGTGTGTCGCGATACAGCTGGAACAGACTGGTACCACCAGTGGAGTCCTGCTGGCAGACAGACAGCAGTTCGCCCGCTGTGACGCGATCAAAGCCACAATCCGTCAATCACGCCGCGGCGACGGCGACGGCGACAGATTGTTGACAACAAGCCCAGCCTCATTGAACTGCCCTCGGACCTATTCACCGGGTATATTATGGACTTAGTGGATTTGGTCAGTACAGTTGCGGACCCACTATCCCCTCGCAATTACATTAACGAACAATCTCTGGCGTCAACGCGGACTGGACGCTCGGCAGGATCCCCCTGAAAGGAAAAGCCAAACAATCAGCAAATGTGCCATTCATCCCGGGGTAAACATCTGGCACCATGACGGACTGATCCACTGCCCTACTGACGGATCCCTGCAGAGGTCGGCCGACATTTAACCCCCCGACAACATGCTGCAGACTTATCCTTAACACCGCCACCGACCCATAACACGGCGACACTTCTCTCTTTCGTTCTCCCTGTGCCACAAAGTCTCAGAATCCTCCTCCAGGACACTTCCGTCAAACCTTGGCACTAATGAAAGACCCACTTTACCTCCTGCGCCATAGATACCCCCCCCCCAGAGCATGACAAAAATATTAGCAGTCACTGGAAGGCACCGACTCTCTATTTCTATGATTTCCCAAACCACGGTGCGCACGGAGTGAACAAGTGTGTGGTTTCTGAGAGGAATTCATGTGTGTGGGAAATTCAATGGAGCAAAAGGTAAAGAGCGTAATGACGGTTACAGAGCAGCCGATGGCCTCAAGTCCGTCCATTCATCCGTCCTTTATCTATTATCCCGGGGTCAGGGGGTGAGCTGGAGCCAGTTCCCGGGCAGCTGACATTGGGTGAGAGGTCACCAGATTATCACAGCTCCAACATACAGTGGCGAAACTAACGCAGGACCCACGGGGGGGTTTATGGATCCGGCAGGGCCGTCCAAACTGCGGCTCGGGGACAGTTTTTTTTTTTTTTCTGGACTGCAACAAATAAAAAAATGTGGAAATTCAATTTTTTTTCTTCTATTTGCACATTTTTTATTATCGTGCATAACTTACCAACATTTGATTTATTTGGTTAACTTTAGTAGTGGCCCTAGTTTTGGTTTATTTTTCTGTGTGTGGCCCTCAGGGGAAAAAAAAGTCTGGACCCCCCGATCTACAACGAAGCGAAACCAGTAATCCTTCACAGAAATAGTGGATTCAAACCAGGAACCCTCTTGCCGTGAGGCAACAATGCTAAATCAATGCGCTCCCATGCTGATCCTGACCTAAATAGAGGAGAATTAAAGGTGCAGTGTGTAGGATTCAGCTATTGGTAAAGCAGTTAGTATATTCAAGGCTGCTGTCAGAGACACGGCGGCCTCCTTGGAGAGGGGGGATGCTCTTCATGTGAATATAAAGGGTTCACTCAAGAGTAATGAAAGCGACAATATATGAAAAACACACCAGTGAAATCTGCCTTCCAGCTCCAAAAAATGGAAGCATTTTCACTTACACTGGACCTTTCAATCCTATCCAATCTTGAATTAAAGTTATTCTAAAATGATCTCGCGATTTTGAGTATCGAGGAAAGATCACAAGGTGTAGAAGAAGAAAGGATGAAACATGTCAACACTCAAACCTCTGCCAGAGAATCCACGACATCCACGGCGGCGTTAGGAGAGCGATCACTGCACGTCAGCGCCGCCAAAGAAATTGGACACACTCCTCGTTGCTTACGTAACCAAGTGAGCATATGAAATTCCACGAGACAGCGCTCACACGGCAAACGACGCGCCCGCGAAGGGAAACAAACATGGCCTACCTTATGGGTGTACGGCGCCTCTCCCAGGTTAATCCCATCCTTGGCCAGTTTGTCCCGAATCAGCACCTTCAGTTTGAGTTTGGGATACGTCACAAAGTCGTTACAATCGCTGAAGCGGAGGTTGTGGTTTCCGGGACAGGAGGCCTGGTGCGTCCCCGTGGTGCGTGTCCTTGTGCGTGACCCCGGCGCCCTGTCCTCGTCCTCCCGGGTTGACTGTGAGGTGTGGTGACAGGCGGAGGCGTCCAGGGGCTCCAAGGTGAAATAGTAGCCGGGTGACTTCCTCCTCTCCTCCTCCCGCAGCCTCTGCACCGCCGTCAGCAGCCGGTGTCTGTCGTACTGGATGCGCACGCCGATGGCGTCCAGGTCGGGCTCGCCGATCTGCTTGCACACCTCCAGATCGTCGTAGCCGTTGTCGAGGAAGGCCTCTACGTACTGGGAGAGGTGGAGCCTGGAGAGCCACTCCAGCACCAGGTTGGGGCCCTGGCTCATCTTGAGGCAGGACGCAGGTTTAAAATAAAAAAATAAAAATAAAAAAATAAAGGCCTCTACCTCAGGAGCAGGACATCACCTCCGCTCGCACCGCTGCTGCTGCTGCTGCTGCTGCTCCTGAGGATCTGCGGCGCTGTGACCCATGTGACCTCAGGGTCAGTTCTCCGGAGAGGACACATCTAAATCACATGGAGGACGGACTTCAGAGGACAGAGGCGATACTGTTAGAGAGACTTTGAAAATGATTCAAACAACTTTAAATAGTGCTTTTTTTTAAGTCCTCATGACACGTTAAAGATTCTATACGTAACATTTCAAAAACACATAAATTGTTTTCTATTGTCTTGAAATGTATAGGATGTGGTTTCACCAAAAAAGTATTTTCCAACCATCTCTTTTTCCGCATTTCTCTGTAAAATCCATCTGTTTTGTTACAGTTCGGAGTTTACGTTTGTGCAAAATTAAGGGGCGTGGCCTCTTGAGTGACACCTGGGCCGTTCTGTGGATGCTGCCACAGCACCACGGGCCAACCCCCACCTCCACCTCTGCTCCGCCTCTTTTCCCATATTCGGATAAACCAGGAAGTAGGAGGAACTTTAAGATTTGATCAATAAAAAGTCTACTAGGAAGCCATTTAAAGGCTTAGGTGCAATAAATCAACTTGAGATCCAGTGTGTCAGAGTCTGCTGCAATATTTCATTTATATCGTGAGAAATTTTTAATATTGACCCTGATATGTTTATACGAGAATTGACACCTGAATGTACTAATTGTAGTAAACAGTAAATAAAAGTTTTAATATAATATGAAAACTTAAGGCTACTCCTGCATGCATGGAGGGGAGGGATGAAGCCTCAACGCACAACCATCACAAAACACTACACACTGGACCTTTAAGTGAGTCAGTCAGTCCAACTGCTTCTCCATCAACGAAATTCTGAAGTTTACAACACAAGCCGAGCCGAGTGGACCACGTTCCTCTGAGACGACCACCTGCCGAGGACGGGACGGGGGTAACCCGGCCACAGGGCGCCTCCTCCTCCTCCTCCTCCTCCAGCTTTGTTCCACTCACCGCAGCCGTTAGAGGAGCCACACTCTCCCGGTCCATCACACACTCACCCGGAGCGACAACTAAGGCGATAAATAGTCGCTCTACACGAATTTAACTGCGCTAAAAATGGAGATAAAGAGTTGATGTGAATAATATGACAGTTCTCTACCTGTTCGGGAAGCACTTGCCGGGGTTTCACTTTGTTTTCTGCCTCCGAAGCCTCAACTTTGGCGGAGCAGCCGCCTCGTCCGCCGCCTCAGACGGTCTGAGGAGGAGGATGCTGCCGCCGCCGCCGCTGCTGCTGGAGAAGAAGAAGAGGAGCCCGCTGCACCACGGGAGTCCTGGGAACACTAGTGACACCTGCAGGGCATTTTGGGAAGTGTTGGGAGAAAGATATTAGATTAAGAAATGAAATGAAATGAGTGAAAAGAAAATGTAGGTGTAGAGCAATGTTATAAAAACGTATGGAGTTAATTGGAATCAATTGAAATAAAATAGAATAAAATGAAAAAAGGTAAACATGTTACACATTTCATCACATCTCCAGTCCCGAGATAAGCCTTTCTTCTTCATCATTATAAATCATCATTGAGTGAAATACAATATTCTGTGGGGTAAAAATAATAAACTGTAAAAAGAATTCTATTAGATTTCAATATTGACATCTATCCCCCCCCCTCCATTATTATCTTTTAGGGTTGTTTTCGTCAATGACATTCTTCCTCCTTTAACAATAATAATAATAATGGTAATAAAGAGGAGACATTCGTGATTCAAATTTCCAGAACATTTCCACATAAAATAAAGTAAAAATTCTGTATAATTGTTTGAGGCTTGGAATCATTTTGTCTCGGCTTCAAAAATCCACCTTGATATAAACGAGAAATACTTCCTCCTTCCACAACACCTGTAGGCAGATCAGGGAAATAACATTGTACAATACAAATAATCGAATTTGACAAGAACTGCCATCAATCAAAGAGGCAGCAGACTGTCCCTGAGGCTGACGACAGCAGTGCTGAATAATACATCACCAAGGTCATTGATCAATAATGTATATGGGATGTGACCTTTGACCCGAGGAGGCACATTCCCTGAAATAACCTCTATGCTGGGGTCAGGGAAGCATTTATTTCTTTTTAAACATGTATCAGGACAAAAACACAAACGGGGACAAAACACCTTATGATTGGCTTTACATTTATTTTCCATTGCACAATAATATCTATATATACTGTATCTACAGTCTAAATTGTTTGTGGCAGCCGATTAAGTCAGACATCCATGTGAAATTTGTTTTAATAAAACTGTACAAAAATTGCCTACTATGAGAAAATACTGCAACTCCACAGATATTCATCCCAGAAGACAGATGGATGGAAGTACATGGCCACCAGCTCCCCTGCACGCTGCCGCTGCCGCTGCCGCTGCCGCCAGCCCTGTCTCCGTCTCAATGCTTTAATTTTTACAGCGTGTGGGGCGGGGGGAGGGGGGGGGAGCAAAGAGTCTCCATGGAGCAATAACATGAAACAGATGTACCGATAAAATAAATAGAATCTGGGTGGGAGACGCGTGTCGGATGCGCGGTGACTTTTGTTCAACATGGTGATAAATACAAATGCAAGAACAGACAAATCTCTAAGAGGGATAATACGTGGTTGTTTCAAGTCTGTAAACACTTAATATCATGCATCCTTCAATGTGCAATAAGAGACCGTTTAGGACGTATATGTTGCAAACTGAAGCACTTCAAAGTCGAGGCCACACTTTGGAGAAAGTCTCGGCGGCCCACGGAGAAGGAGACGACCCCTCCGGCTGTAGCAGAGCTATAGAATCTGAGATGTGTTTAATATAGAACCAGAAATCTTCACTGTCAAGTCTGAGCCATGGATTGTTATGTACAACCGTTGTTTTGGACATGTTGATTCTATCCCCCCCTGAAAAGAAAATTACATTTAAAGGTCGTCATTTTTCATAATTCCCGAAAATGAAAAGTATAGTATACTATATATATATATATTTCTGTTGGTTTCAAATATATAAATATATCATAGTGTCATCAACCGTACATCGAAAACAAATGTGAGAGTGAAGCAATCGGCATAGTTGGCAAATGACATAGATATAAGCATAGGTTCTGTCATGTTTTGGTCCTCTGAGAAGAAAAGAAAGAAAATCAATGGGACAGGAAAAGCAGAAACATTAAAAATCATACAAAGTACAAAAAATAGTGCAAAACCCACATCACTATTTTCTCTGTCTTTCCAACCTCAGTAGTTTCAAACAGAGCAGATTCAAATCAGCCAGCGAGGTGTGAAAGGGTTTGATTCCAAAATGATGGATACCCATCGGGAACAGGGATGATTTGTAATATTTTTTAAGAAGTGAGAAAAATGGCCAAAATCTTACACACCGCACCTTTAATCCTCTACAATCTAAGAGAGGGTCTCACAGTATCTCCTCCACTTTTCTTGGGTGGATATCGCATTTTGGAATCAACTCTTCCGATTCGCCTTCGAGAGCTGAGAGACACCCCGCCCCCCCTTATCAAACACACAGTGGACTTCTTGCCCCCCCCCCCCCCCCCCCCCCCCCCACAACTCTCACACCATTGAGGACTCAAACAAAACCCCCCCAAAAAATCAAGACAACTCCGTGAAATGAAGCAACTCTTTGGTGTCGAAAAAAAGAACATGGCCGCCAAGCGTTCAGTGATGTCACGTTAGCCTGAACCTGCACTGCCAGATTTGTGTCCCCCCCTCCTTCCTTATTTACAACATTTGGCAGCGATCTGGACGGACGGACTAAAGTCTTCTCTCTCTTTTAGGGTAAAACAAAAACAAAACAAAAAACAAAAAACAAAAGACAAACAGATAATGCTCCTACGTCGACAAAGAACAGTAGCGTATCCTCACACCTCGTGGAAACAAACATAAAATGAGTTCTAGTTAATCACATTGAAAAACACGTCAAGCAAAAACAAAACCTCAAGAGACCTATTGTAATACACTGTATCTATGCCGTATTATAAATATTGGCGCCCGTACACACATGTATGTCCCCACACGCACACACACACACACACAGATATACACATAGGTAGAGGTTGGAATAAACGCGTCATGAGGCAAAGGCAGACCAGAGAGATGAGCGTTGGCACAGTGTGGGACACGGCGGCCGCGGCGAGACGCATGCTTCTTTCCCCTACACACAGAAACTGACCTCATCCCCAGCTACGACCCAAAGCAAGGAAAATAAAAGGAAAAATAATCCGAATATAATCATGAATAGATAAAATCTGTATCACAAAAAACCTAAAATCGTAAACAAAATATACATTTATGCTAATTACAGGAAGGACAGTCTTCGTCTCGTCCCTCTCATACTTTGCAACAGCCCCTTGAAAGCGAAGTAGAATATAAAGGAGTTGTCCAGTGTTGTCGACTCTTCATTTAATCCCATAAATGTAAACTCTTCATCTGAGGGGGTAAACATCACTTCCTGCTCTTTCTTTCATTTTTTGCTCATTTTAATCGACAAAGGAGGAAGTAAAATACAGTCTAATGCCCGTCATTTCATTTGACCAATAAATAGCTGAACTTCAAAAATAAAAACCCAAAGTGACTCTGCCCGTCTTTCCTCGCCTAAAACTTGGAAAATGCTCTTAAAAAGAAATGGTCAGTGATACCAGCCCTTTCTCACCCGTATCACGTCCCCTGACCATTTCAACTTCATCAAATCACAGTTCTATAAGTGCTCTAAAAGCCCTTCCAGGACAACAGTGACAACAGATTGACAGAAGGACAAATAATTTAGAAAGAAAAATCTAAATCAAAAATCAAACAGACACCAGACCTTCACGGGTACAATCGCTCCCACGGACGATGATTCGATTTGAAGGGATCGTCAGACTTTTCTCCTCGTTTTTAAGTCCACTGTGTTCGGCCGACGCCGTAAAGGGCAGAGAGGAAACGAGAACAGGTTCTTTCCTCTTTCAGGACAAAATAACAGCAGGGGGTGTAGATATATAGGTGAGATATACATGATGGACGGATATGAAAGGTTCCCTCCCTCTCTCTCTCTCTCTCTCTCTCTCCCTCTCAAACATCAGCGCCCTCTGCTGACATGACTTCCTGTTCGGCCGCGTCCACTCCTCAGCAGTCATCCAGTGACTGAGGTAATGCAGAGTGTGTGATATTGTGCTGAGAGTAAAAGCATGAGTCTGTTGAGCAGACATCCCCCTCCCCATGGTCCCACCCCCATGGCCCCACCCACCAACCCCACTCGGACCACCATCACCACCATCATCACCACCACCACGTGGACAGAAATAGAGAAGAGAAGAAGAGGGACCTGCAGCTCCTCAGTGACACTGGCTGTGTGTGATTAGAGTCCGATGCTCCACACGCTGCCATCAGAGCTGGTACCACTTCTTATCTTTGTACTTCAGCATCATCTGAGGACAGAAAAAAAAAAATTAATAATAATAATAATGATAATAATAATAATAATGATAATAATAAGTATTGTTAGAGATGAGGTGCAAGAATGTGGTGAGAGTACTCGGTGCGTACATCATGGGCGTGTTTGGAAAAGGACTCCGCGCTGGCCATCATGGCCGCCGTCCGTTCCTCCAGCTCGCCCAGTTTCTGCCCTCGCTCGTCCAGAGCTATCCGGGCGCGGGCCAGGTCGCCCACCACCCCCGAGGCGGCCCCCTTCATGCCCTCCATGCTGCCCGGGCCGGGGATGTGCTGTGCAAGGCTGCGCGAGGCCTTACCAGCGGCGGTTTCTCCAACTGCCGACGCAAAAAAGAAAAATCAAAAATGAATTAAACGGAGCTACAAACTCCATTTGCGTCGTCCTCGAGATATATGAACTATAATTCTGTCAAAGGTTGAGAGAGGAAGATGTAGTGCCATCTAGTGGTAGAGCTGAATGTTGCCAATAGACATGTAGGGCAAAACCGAAAAACTTCTTTATATCCAACTTTTGAAACAGAGGCACTTAATAGTCCCCTTACGTGACACAGTTAAATGATAATGGTGTTTAAAGGTACAGTACGTGGGATTACGTACTAAAAATTGATATTGTGAAAATCTGCACGTAAAAAGGAAAATAACTGTCTGATGTCAACAAACCATAACACAGAAATGCTGGCGTGCTTTTATGAAACAGAAATTCAAACATATTTCCATTGGCAAAGTGAAGACGTTGATAATAACCCTGTCGTTTTCAGACACAGACACAAAGCTCCATCAGTGTGTGAATGGATTCATGCATGTAAACATAGGAAGCGTACTCACAGAGGTCCTCCCGGTCCAGTGACTGAGCTCCTCCACCAAAAAGGCCTTTGAAAAAACCTCTGTTGGGAGCCTCCGGTGTCTCCACAGGGGTAAATAACTCACTGAGCATTTCCTAGAGAAGACAAAAAACATCACCACATGTCTACTTCAATTTATATTCCCCGTGGACACACTGACTGACCTATAAAGCCTCCTACATCATTTGGTTTCTTGTCTTGGCATAACAAATGCTGTTGATGGATAAAAAAAATCATGCAATTTATTTTACATGTGGGAAAAAATAATTAGAAAATAATCTACATTAAAATATAATTGACCTCTGGAGCACAATAGATGATATTAATGAATTACAGGCACTTAGACACTGCACATGTGCTTCATTTAAACCTGTGTTCAGCATCTTTTCTGCATTGCAGGATCAGATTCTGACCGAGCAACAACCTCCTGGGCTGCAGATGAGGCCAATACAGGAGCGTGAAAACTGGCAATTCGCGGGGTGACCACTTGAGGCTGGCTCCAAAAGCAACTCAATCCCCATGGACTCTCATGTTAAAGAGTCGTTCATGAATTCAAATGCTTCGTGCGATTGAATGCTTGTATCTGACCTGCAGGTTGTCGCAGGTCTCCTGGCTGTAGGTGATTCTCTGGATCTCGGTGGGAGAGGTGAGGTACAGGGCTTGACCTAAGTTGGAGAAGCAGAACGTTCTGGCTATCCGCATGTCGGTCAGCGGCAGGTAGTTGACGTCCAGCAGCGGCCGTAAACTGGGTAAACTGTCGAGACACAGGACGCACGGTGGATCATTCAAAATTTGAAACCGACTTCTACTCAAGCTGCGACGCGTTTTTTTGGCAACAGGTGACGACAAACCTCAGAGTCATGATGTGTCCATTGGCACAGAAGCAGGTGATGCAGTTCGTCCCCGCCATCTGCACAACGTCGGCCCGCAGCACAAAGGACGTCTCGGTGATGTTGTGTTTGTGGAGGCGGGTCTGAGACGGCATGGCCACCACTTTGGCCTGTTTCTCCGAGCACACCACGGCAAACTGGGAGTCTTGGCCCTCCTGTGACGCGGGAGGCGAGGCCGGCCTGCGCCTCCTGCTCTTCTCCTTCTCCTCATCCGAGGCATTAGCGTCATACCAGGGCTCGTAGGGAGGGGGCAGCGGAGTGGCGGCCGAGTCCAGGAGGGCCATGGTCAGAATGCCACCTTTGAGAGTGACAAGAGTTCCTGGAAAATAGACGTTTTGAAATGTTGATTTGTATTTAAGATTGAAACTTAAAAGGTGCAGTGTGTCAAATTTATGTCATTTTTGTCACTTCTAAAAATATTACAAAACAATTACATACCAACATTTTCATCAATTTATAATCACCTAAATGTTTTATTCCCCCCCCCCCCCCCTTTCCCTTATTTCCCTTAAATGAGCCCATTCATGTATATTTACATGAGGAGTGGGTCCTCTCTATGGGGGCTGCCATGTATTTACAGTGGTAAAAGAGTACTCATTAAATATCTTCTGAGTTTTAATGACAACTGAAGTCGACCATAGCTTCTCCTGCATGTTCAGAAGGGTGAGGGTGAGGTGGTGGATACAACATGCAACTTCACCTCTAGAGGTCACCAAATCCTACACACTGCACCTTTTAAAAGATCCTGAAAATTACAACAACAGGAGCATCCAGGTGGCTGTTGAATCGAGTTCAGCGTCTCACCACAAGAGGAGATGCCGACTGGCTGCTGCAGCCTGCTCTCTCCACCAGGTGGCAGGCTGAGGGCCACCATGATCACAGAGCCCTGGGTGGTTCCCACCAGCAGACAGGGGCTGACGGCCGCGTCCGTCTTCCTGGGGAAGCTCTCGCAGAAGTGAAAGGCGGAGATGGCCTCCCGAGATTCCCGCTCGATGCTGGTTACGCTTGAGCTGCGCGAGCGGGTGAAGGAGTTGTCCTTGGCATCTGATCGATGACATAAATACACAGACGGTGAGGGACTCGGTGATGTGAGAGGAGAACGGGGCGGGAGGTTTATTAAAGGAGTTCTCCATCATGCAAATGAGAGAAAAAGAGATTTGGTTTTTTTTTTAATGACAAATAATCCACTGACTTCAAACCCAGGTTAGAGTATGTTTCCAAAGTCCCAGTGCACAACATTAATTAATAACACATTCATCTACGGTTAGACAGAGAGGCTGCAATTCCCAAAGATGCAGTTCACTTTCAATGTTCTTACCATAAACGATTCTAAAACATGAAACACAAGATACACACAGTCACTCGCCAGTATTAGGTACACCTCGCTATTTTCAGGTTGGACCCACATTAACCTTAATTCCTCGTGAAACAGGGTATACTGGAGACATCCAGACAATATCATAGAGCGCCATGATTGGCTGATTGAATAGCAGCGATCAGGAAGGGTACCTAATAATGTGGCTGGTGATTGCATGGAGCACTACAGGACTGTTATTCAACGAGCAGCAATTCTTCATGCCTCATTACTGTGCCGACAGACGATGAAAACACAAGCTCTGACCCTCTGTAAAGGGGCTAATGAGCGACACCAACACAAACACAAAGAGTCGGGTGACACAGAGGCTAAAGGCTAAACACACATACACACACACACACACACACACACACACACAGCGCCCAACATGCGCGTCCCCTCCAAACTGTAAACAAGAAAAGCTGCAAAGTTTAATGAGGAGTGCAGTCAAGCCAGTGGATCTACCTCGAGAAGAAGAAAAGAGTCATTGTGAGTAGATTAGTGTCGGATTTTAACGGATACGACAACAAAAAGCCCCAACAGTGGTGGGGGTTAGTACCAGTTATCGCACTTCAGCCCAAGCCAGACCAGCGGCTGGTCCACTCACAGGAGTCGGGGGCTGACTTAGACCTACATGCGCCCTCCTTCAGGCTCGCCCTGGACGCCGCCTCTCCTCTGTTCCTACAATTAACGCTGGTCTTACATGTGAGAGAGCGCCATCTTTGGGAGCCCATTGGTACAGTGTCTGTCCCGACGGACAGCACAAGGTAACACAGTCACTCCAGGTTGAAAGCACAGAAATATGGACTTAAAGGACCAGTGTGTAAGATTTAGACGACAAGGATCGTAAGAGAAAAAAAATGATGTCACATATCACATATTAAATATCGGGAACACGTTCTATCTATGGACTGAGATGGGTGGGCTGTATTCAGCCGCAAACTGATAAGCAATTGATGTCACTAAATCCTACACACTGCATCTTTAAAGCAAGGCAGGGGAATCAGCGTTGTGTTATATACGAAAACTGTAAGAAAGAACATCACATTTTAAAACATTTGTATGGCTTACCAAAGTCAGGCTTATGGTCACAATTCGAGCTAATTTTCCGAGACATCTTGGCTGCAACAGAAACAAATATCCCAAATTTAAGAGGAGAGAAATTTTTGAAAATTCTTTAAAAAAATCAAAATCAAAATCAAAGGCAGTTGTTGATTAATCATCAGGAGTTTGATCGACTGGAGAAAGTCTGGATTTTGATTCACACTTCAGAGTGGTGATACATACTGTAAGACAACTATCTTAATTTGCATTCCAGCATTCAGCTGCAATGGTTTGTATTTTTTTTGGGGGGGGGGGGGGGGGGGGCTGTTTTCCTGGGGGGGGGGGGGGGGGGTCATCGTTTCCTGTAGCTTTGTTACTGGGAGCCAGGCCCTGGTGCAGGGCCCTGAAAGTTGTCTGTTGTACTTTATAACCACCCTGTGAGAAACCCTGAGAATGCAAAAGAGGCCGAGAAGCATCACAGACTAAACGAGAGGGTCTGTGATGTCCAACGCAGCAAGATGCAGTGAGGAGAGGGTGATTAAAAGTCAGCTGAACACAGTTATTTAAGGAGAGTACGAGGAAGATGAGAGGAAAAGAATCAGTTGGTAACCAAATCGTTAATATTCAAGTGAAGCCCTGGAACCAGAAACTCACAGCCAGCGTCAACAATCAGAGAGGAATAATAAAACTCGAACATTTACAACCTGTGCTGAGACTGTTAGTTGAATAAAGATGGAGGCAGAAGGCAGATTTTGTATGCCTGTGAATAAGATGTATCAAGTCTTATAATTGTTGTTATTGAAGCCTGCAGAAATTTGGGTCAAATCCAGCATAGAAAATCTCATGCCTCGTTAGATTTCCTGTCATGCATTTGGAAAATAGTTTTGATTCATTTCATACAACAACAATATGAAACCCCAAAACCACGTGATTAGTGAGGATGGGTACCGAACATTGAACGGTACCGGTCAAATTACGCTGGTGCAAACTTCTGAAACACTCGGGTAACTAAGTGTCTAATTTCATATGTTTTTTGCTGAGTCCAGCTCAACATTGTCAGCCAAAATTGAAGTGTAAGAAAATGTACTTTTGGGAACCAGTATCGTATCTGAGGTCCCAGTATCGGTTCAAATGTAAACAGTACCCAACCTTTGTGATTAGAAGATAAAAATCCATTTCTCCAAGGCACTTCGGTCTTTCACTGGCTCAGGTTTAGGTTAGATTGAGGCAGTGTGGTTAGATTGCTGTCATTCAGAGAGAGAGATAGAAACACGTTGAGATGATGATACAGTACCAAAGTCATTGGCAACCGTCTTGGAAAAGCGTCTGCTTTTGAACTTCACTGGAAAAAAAGGTTCAAAAAGACAAATCAGGCGAATGCGGGGGTTGAAGGCGAGCGAGCTCCAACCAAAAAGGGCGATTCGAAAAATACAATACCCTTCTCTATGAAATTCTGTTTGCGTTCGTCATCTGAATTGCACGGTGAGGTAGATCCTACGTGACAAACAGCCGCAGTTGGAAAAGATGTCCTCTGTATTTATAACAATCATTCGTTTTCTCCGCATATTGGAATTCCTACCTGAAGTGGGTGATTTGCAGCGATCCTCTGAGGTGTTGGTTCCATCGTTGGAATCACAAAGTGCTGTGGGAGCATAGAAGAATGAATCCTCATTTCAATCGCAGCACCTACAGTGTCTATAGCTACGTGGTTCCATTTTCTACAGTGCTGCACATATGGGGGAATAATGAAGGATCACTCTTAGAGCAGGAACAGCGACTACATGAAAGCGCCTCAGAAAATCAGCTCGTGCAAATCTGAGCCCTCAAGGTGTCACTGTTGACCAGATTTTGTTACAGAGCCCTCCAGTCATTAAATGGTCCAGTGCGCAAGATTTCTATACAAATGCATAATTACCTGAATGCAAAAAAATATGATTTTCATTATCCTGGAATGAGCCCCTTACATTTAGATCAGGCAACATGAAGGCCGGAGGTTGCAACAGCCCAGAATGGACAAATGAACCATCATGAGTTTTTAATGATAGATGAGGGCTGTAACAGGAGTGTTCGAATCCTTCACACTGCACCTTTAAAATGTCCTCTGAGCTCACTGTGGGTGTTTCCAAGTATATCTTGCTAATGCGCATTAGTGGATTTGGGGGTGCTGTGACAAAGTCTGGGAGAAGAGGAAAAGTTTGGGGGGTGAATTACAGTACTACTAGTAATACCGAGTGGGGGTGGAGGGGGGGGGGCGGGGGGGAGTGTGCAGACACAGCATGAACTTACTGAGGTGAGATGAGCGTAGTTTTTTCACAGACTCAGAATACATGTTAGAAAGCCTGAGCATGTAAGATGTCGCATTTGGTTTGTCTTCATCAGATCACGGAGGAGAGACCGACAGTGAGACAATGAAATGACAGGAAATCAAGAGTGTAAATGAGAAGACGGAGGCAGGGGTCTGCTGCTGGAGGAGGCGGGAGGAGAACAGCTCTCAAATGGCTTTGGAGAAGTGAAAATAGAAATGACAAGGCCTCCTGAATCCAGCAGCAGATCACTGGGACGTGAAGGGAGTGAGAACAAACGGTGAACGATGACATGACAGAAGAAGCTCCGCAGAGTTTATGAACCCTGTTCATCACTCAAAACAATCATTTCATTAGCGCCGCCATGATACAGCATCCACCCTCGCTGCACAGATCACCGGCATGTTTCCATGTTCCAAATGAACAGATGGAGGATCTGTCAGCGGGTGCCCCCTGTTGAGGGAGGGCAGCTACTGCAGGGGGCGGAGGTCGTGGTGCAAAGTGCGAGCGGGCTGCCAAGAGTCAGCCCCGCCTCCCTAACCCAGCCCAGCCCAACGCAACCCCACCCCACCCAACCCAGCACAAAGGAATATAAGGCCGGGCAGCTGATGAATTAAGGATGTCTTCCGATTGGTTAGACTGGACTCACCTCCGGACGGCTGTCGTACTTTGCGTGGGGAGCAGGGCTGCCGCTGGTAGGGGTCCGATGGGCTGTACAGCTCTGACGTACCCATGTTGAGGAGCAGGGTTTTCTGGAGGTAGTCCACCACAGCCAGGCCATTACTGTTTCCAAACACAACACTGCCACACACACACACACACACACACACACACACACACACACACACACACACA
>JAFBJT010086306.1:0-13024 GCA_016785325.1 Chascanopsetta lugubris
GCCCAGATAACGGCGGCGAGACCGCCGGGAGGGCGGACACAGCCCCCCCCCCCCCCCCCCCCCCCCCCCCAAAAAAAAAGAGTAATAGAGACCATCATAACACGCAGCAGTAATGCAGGTTAACTCAAAACTCCTTATCAAAATGCCATACACCTTTCAACGCCAGGAGTGAGTGAGTGAGCGGGAGCGAGCGAGAAAGAGCGAGCCGCCTGCCAGTGGGTCCGATAACGGCAGATGCATCAGGTCCAAATGTGACACCTTCTTTTTTTTTTTTTAGGCAACGTTTTTTTTATGATGAGGAAAAACATGGAGGAATTTGTGCAGTTTTTGATTGTTGCATATTCGCACATTTCATCATGTTCTGGATTCTATGGATTAGTCCTTCGCTGCAGTGTGTTTATATTTGATAGAAAAATAAATCTTACCCTGCAAAATATGTGAAATTAAAAAAGGAAAATAAAGAAAACAAACACTGTGCAACAGTAATAGGTACAATAGGTGTAGTGTAAAAATGAATACATATAGAAAGTAACATTTGAACACATCTCTGCTCATAAACTAACTTTGTATTATATGGGTGAGTGAGTGTCCTCTTAACATGCATACAACTTAACATACCTCACTGAGAATAATTCCCTTTGTGTGTCTCAGCACAATGTTCCATACAGCGCAGTGCATTAGTATGTATGAGAATTACACATGCATGAGGAAATGCATATCTAACAAGGGACAGAGAATTGAATTAAGATCAAGTGCTGCCACCTCGTCCAGTGTTATTGTTCACGGGGCCTGTGGGTCACATTGAGGAGCCACCGGCTCTGACCCACAGGGACACTTGTGTTTGCTCAAATGCCTCTGTGATGTGACATCAGGGCAAAATGTCTGTTTCAGAAATGGGTCAGAGCAATAAGGGCTCAGGCGGTCAGGTTTGTTCATTCATTTATTTATTTATTTATTTGAACTTTTAACTTCATGTAGCCATTTTTATTTTTATTTTTTTTACATTTAAGAGCTTCTCCAGGCTCCCGGAAGGTAATCACAGATCAAGAGTCTCCAGCACCAACAGAAAGAAAAAGCATTCCTACTTGCGTCAGTGCTCAGAGAAGACGACCTCGACGCGACCTTGAGAGGCAACTTGGAAATATTTCTCAAATGTGATACAGTTGCATTCTCTCACCCACTAATCTCTTTTTCAAATATTAGAAACCGTATGTTACCAGAGATAAGTGTGTTTGGCCACTGGTGGTCATTTTGGAGTCTGTAAATGCCCTGGGCGAGAGTGTTGCCCAGTGGGTTGTCCACTATCTGACGAGGAAGTGCTCGTCTGAAGTGGCTGCAGACAACCCCGCCGACCCGACCCCCCCCCGCCACCTCCCCCCAGCATCACAACTTTAATGGACATGAGGATTTTGAATGTTGGATGCAAAGCTCCAACATGGCCGACGAGAGAGAAGGGTCCCTTTTGGCAGAGATGCACCAAGAAGAACCTTCTACTTTTTGATTTTTTACGACTACATAGATAAAGATGAAATACTTGCTGTCACCCGGGACTGGAAAATAAATCAAAATGCAAATGTAGAAACAGCTAAAAGCTGTATTTAGACTGGCTGGGCCTGTTTTTGTAAACAATAATTATGTAAAACAAAATGGCCAGCGTATGTGGGAATAGTAGATATAATAGTATTTATATATTAGTACTCTCTTTTTTTGGTTGCACTATAGCATGATTGAAGTAAAACAGATCAAGGGAATACAAATGGTGAACGTGTAATCATGGGAACAACAATAATGGGGATACAATGCAAGAGAAGCAGAAGGTCAAACTTCTACAGGGGAGTACGTTTTCAAATGTTTTCTTTGAAGAAGAAGAATTTCTAACATGATATTGCACATTTGCATATTTTCGTCGTGTATTTGATTACATGGATTCGCCCTTCATTCTCTCAAATGTTCAGAGTACTATATTTCGTATATTTCTCCATGTACTTTTCAACCTTTTAAGCAGTACATGTGTAGCCCATCACACATGTGACCATTGCAATGCCTCAAACACATTACTAGCCTCGTCATCATAGCAGAGCAAATTGTTGCATATGTCAAAATGTGAGGAATCCACTTGTTAGAGTTTTCTGAATGAATGGACACGTTTACTTCCTGTGTATAAAGGAAGTTGGAAAATTAGACATAAGCAAGGACACTTAAGCAATGAGATTTCAAACACAGAGGCTCTAAATTGGGACACTTCAGTCAAGACGGATGTAAACTCTGATGTTCACCAAAATCAAGGAGTGGGTCTGTCTACTGTGCGTCTTATTCTATATCTTTATATATTTGTTTTGTTTTAAATCTTTTAAGCCTTGCACTGAAGGACCACACTCGTACATTCTGTTCTACTAGATGTTGTTTGGACTTGAGCGACAACATGCAGGGCTCGAGGGGTCACTGGTTATCAAAGAGGGCAGGATTGTAAAGATGAAAAGGAAGCAGAGGAGGACAAGCAAGAACAAACTGACCCTGAGTTGTTGTGGGGGTATAAACTTTCCAATCCTGATTCTGGACACGAGGGGAAACAGGAAGCAGTAAATAATACATTTGAGTCTCGGGGACAGAGCCATTCCTAAACATCTGAGCAAATCATGGAAATCAGACGCCAAAGACAAATCCGAGAAAAAAAGAGTTCCCTGTGGTAAGATCCTCACAGAGACGTTGCGTCAAGCAGAGAAAGGTGAAAATAACCCCAACAAGTGATGCAAGATAGAGTGGAAAGTGGACGACCTGGAGTCTCATAAACTGGAGGATGTGGGGATGTAGTGGGGAGGGGGAGGGTTTCTTCTTTTTACGGCTTTAAGTAATAACTTGTTGGATTGCCGAGCCGAGGCGGGAGGGGGGGGAGCGGCACTGGATCAAAAACATCTCTGGAGAAATTGAATTCCTGCCGCCCGACGCTGGATTTAAGGTGGTTTGAGGTGACGAACATCTACACAGTGTGAAATGAAGGCACAGATAGAAGGAGAGATAAGCGCTGGTCTCATTAGTATGCTGGTGGTCGCGCAGGGCCGAGACGTACAGATCCAAGATTGCATCATGTCTTTTTCAAGTTAATGCCGCTCACTCGTTTCTCTAGTAATTAGAAACTTAGGCAACAGAGTTTAATGCTGCACAGCGGCCTGGGGGCAAATACATGTGCAAACCCAACGTGTCAACCCTTAGAATTGCCCAGTGGAGGCAACTGCTGCTTTTAAAAGGAGTCAACATTAACTACTTAAATTCTTTAGATCTATCCTAATTATGTATCAGATGACTTGCTGTGGTCAAAAACACTCAAAGGCTATAGCTGCTCTCTCCAGTCTGTTTTGGCCCTTCCAGAAAAGTGCACTGTTTTGAGGGGGGTATGTCGTAGAAATCCTCAGGTTCAGGTTACTTTATTTGTACCAGTGGGTAAATTTGTTTCACAGTAGGAAAAAACAATATGGCACCCATAAAAACAAACCTACAAGTCTCTTTTGGCCCTCTCAGAAAAATGATCTGTTTTGAGGGAATCTGTGACCCTACAATAGTTATATACAGTACAAGAGAGTGATGGAACAAGACAGGTGAAGGATTTTAAATCTCTCTGTGGTGGATTGGTCGCGTTGGTGGCTTGAACGAGAAGCGACTGGTCAGGCGGTGAAACTTTAAATGTTTGGCAGGTGGAAGAAGTGGAGCCGACTTGTTTGTGCTCCTACAGCCTAGGGCTAAACTCGGCGCTCAGGTGTTATCGTCCTTGGCAGAGACTGAGTGCGAAAAGAAAATCCTAAGTCTTCTTCACCTTGCGATAAAAGCTTCATTTTTTTTTACAAAGTTTGAGGAAGGACGATGCGCACAAATCAGAATCAAGGATATACACTTTTGTTGAGTGAAAATAACAAGGGTGTTCACTTCCACCGGTGTTTTTGATTGAAGTGACATTGGATGATATTATCAAAGTTCCCAAACTGATTTCCACCCAAATATATAACACCCAAATATTTAGATTTATAATCTAATGGTGTTAAATATTGCTTACCATTGTCATTGCAATAACTCGTGACACTTCATCTTTACTAGATCTTCTTTGCACACAAAGTAAAACATCTGGCCTTTGTCTCTAAAGGTGAATGGATACAATCTATTGTTAAATGACCCTGCAGTAGAAACAGGTCTTCACAGTCTCTGGCTTTGATCAGTCAAGATGGAAACGTGACATGTGGGTGAACACACTCATTTGAGAGAGAGTGTTGAACATCACATGTCGGGAAACTGAAGAATCCTCTTCTTGCAAACCTCACAATGGGAGACAATCCCCTTTTAAACAAGATTCTAAATATTTTAAGATTTTTTCCCCCCCATTATCAGAATTTAACACATTCAGTTTTCTTAAGTCTATAAACTTTTAATGGCAAAGTGGTACTTTTTATCAGTTAGGTCAAATACGGAAAGAAAAACATTGAAATTGGGGATGGGCACAATGAGCTGATACCATGGATACAGTACCTCCCTTCAGACTTGAAGCAAATGTTTCCCCACTGGCCACTTGCGGTACTGCAACAACAACGCAACAACATTATGGGAGCTATTAAACATACTCTACAGGCAAAATAACCCGGAACAGAAGCGGGAAGTTCTGAAAGTCACTTTTTGCCATATGTTCTAGGTAAGCAACTTCCATTGACTTGAATGGGGATTAAGGATTGATACAGTATCTTGTTCTATTAATACAGCCATGGCTGACACACTCATTGGGTATCAAATGGGGTTTGTAGTAAAATCAAAGACATATTTGTTCAGGGGCGCAGACAGAAACCAGGTCCAGAGGAACATCGGTTAAAACACTGAGGCGGTGGCAGCAGACAGGTGGAAATGAGCTTAGCTTTGTACTGCTGGAGTTAATAAGTACTATGCAGGCCGGAGTAATGACTCTGAAAGCACCCGCGTAAAGTTCCATTAAGTCAGGTTCATGTGTTTAAATCCGAAACCACTCAGCTTTACCCCTCGGCCTGCGGGTTCCCGCGGCGCCGCGTGAATTAAACCACATTATGTTCATTGTCAGCATATTTGTCCAAAAGCCTTTTAATGCATGATTTTTGTTCCATCACTCTGCCAGGATGCGACAGATATGAGATTTGAAAAATAAAATAAAGAAATAAATGAAGCAGAGG
This sequence comes from Chascanopsetta lugubris, assembly GCA_016785325.1. Lineage (NCBI taxonomy): Eukaryota > Metazoa > Chordata > Actinopteri > Pleuronectiformes > Bothidae > Chascanopsetta > Chascanopsetta lugubris. The sequence continues at coordinate 5,178 of JAFBJT010086306.1, forward strand.
GGGTGTGATTGCCTGAGCAGATAATAGAAAAAACAAAGTCTATCACGAGAGCGAACGGGGAAATGAACCCAGCAGCATCTCCTCATTCCTTTTGAGCTGCTCCCTCTCAGGTGCGCGTGGAGGCACCGGCTTCGTTCGCCGTCCCACAGCACTCTGTCAAAGTGACGGTGGCCAGTCGTGTTGGACGGATGAAACGAATCCAACTCAATGATTCTTCCATAAAAAAGGAGGCAGAGACAGAAGGTAGAGGAAGAGCAGATTTCGTTTGACTGGAAATGACGGGGGTTTTTGTCCAGAATCTTTTCTGGACAGTACAGTCACTGTACCACCACCACTCACCAGAGAGCTTTGTTTATATTGTCGTTAGCACTTGACCACATGTCTCCAATCTACATATAGGGGTGGGCTCAAGTCCCTCATTGGTCAGCCTATTAAGACAAACCCCGCCTTGACGACTCTGTGAGTCTACAAATTTGTAATGCAATCCAACCCAAATACATGAACCAGTGTTGGAGACTTAGCCTCACTTCTACTGGACGTCACTTATTTACTCATAGACTGTATTTACAGATGGACGCAGCATCTGTGATGTCACCAATAGATTTCTGCAGAGTGCTTAGGTTCACCTTTTTACACTGGATTGGCCCTGGAATTTGACAGACATGCCAGTGGTCTATGACGTATCCCTTCTTCAAGTTTCCTATAATCTCGCAGAAGAGTTTTTGAGTTATATTGTTCACAAACAAACATCTGATGTAAGGAATTAACAGGTGTTTTTCTGTATACAAATTATATTGATGTGCTGGGTGTCAAAGCGATAAGCGGTGCAACAGAAACAGATTTTAATTTGTCGTTCTTGCAACTGAAGTGTCTCTCCTTGAAAACACAAACTGTCTGATTAACTAACTTTCCTGCCTCGTCCGCGTGAAATCCTCTCCCGTGGGGAATCATCAGACGGATCCCGAGGACACGCAGTCAGGGGCAAATGAGGGAGGCGTCGAAGTGTCTGCGGCTCCAATCGAGCTGACATCAGTTTCTGATCGAATGACTGTCAGGCGCCTTTTTCGTGGCAGCACATGAACGTTTGTGAGGCGGCATGAGGAAGGCAAAGTCAGAGTGGAGTTATGGCCCCAAAGCTTGTTTCTTATTAGGATGGATGGCGTCTGGCTCGCTGGGGTCAGGGTCGGAACGGCAACAGATGAAGTGCTGTCCAAACAGGAAGAGTGACAGAGGATGTGCCACTGAATCCTTCGCTATGTTGATTTAAAAAAAAAAAAAAAGAATAGCAACAGGAAGTGAGGACAGGATGTGTCATGTCCATCACCAGGCTGAAATGCTGATACAGATACTCTGGTTCCCAGTGACAGTTTGCGATGAAACTTTGACAAGATATAAATAATTTCACATCATCTTTTATGGAACACCATTCTTATTTAATTGCCAAAGAGTTGATACCAAACCTGTGTGTGGGTTTGAAGGAATAGCTGCAGGAAGACATAAATCAGAGGTTTGTGCGGTTTGTGTGTTTGTGACCACGACGACACAAAAAACATGTGACTGTTTTCAATAAAACATGGTGATATCATGGAAAACTAATTAATTTTACATTTGATTGTTTGCGTAACATTTTTTCATTTTCTCAGTTTTTGGGGCCTGTATCTGAGTTATTCAAAATGAGTTAGCTATTGCACTGAAATAGGTTATTTTGCCTGAAGATGCAATTATACATTTTCCTGATAAATGTTTTCTGTATCACAAATAGTGTCAGATCCTCACTTAAATGCATTTGTGTACAGACAGTATAGAAATAAGTGGGAACATTTTGTATCTTGGTGCACATGGAGTAGATGCAGTAAAAGGTGACTGTATACATGCTGGTGACAAATTCTCTACACTGTAAGATTCCAGCCCTGTTCATTTTTTTTTTTTTTCTTCTCTTTATTAGAAAAGAGGTGGAGCGTCACAGCAGTGCTGGGTTACGTAATCCTCACCACACTCAGACCACACTGTGTCTAAGGGCACACGGAGTCTCGTATGAAAAACGTCTCATCAGTCTATCTCTCAATGTCACCTGCCATTCAGCCCAGGTTTCATAACACCATTGTGTGTGTGTTCCCGCACAGCGTCTCAATAAAGACGTGCATCATCGGAACAAGTACAGTCAACACTAATGTTTGAGGAGACGTCTGAGCGTCGTGGCAAACCTAAGAGAAGCCAGCTCAGTGGAGAGACGGACAATGATTCCACTCCACAAACATCTGTATGCATCCACCAGGGCCACTGCATTATCTATTGATTTGGATTCTAAATAAATACACTTCTTTAAACAAAGCCACGCCCCTCTAATCAGAATGGGGGCGCCCCAATGTCACCATTGGCGCCTCGACTGTAAGATGCTACTTTTAGATCCATGCTCAAACTAAACCCATTATATTGTCCCTCATCTCGCAACTACGAAGGTGAGAAGGTCAATGCATGTCTGAAATACCAGCAGACTCAAAGGCTAATACGATGCTAACACTGCGAATGCAGTTCCCAGGGTGGCCACTTGAGGTGAATCAATCCCCTTAGACTCCCATGTTCAAATGGTTTCAACTTTAGAAGTGAATGAAACGTGTTTAAAGCCTGGAACAAACTACTGTTTTGGTCTCATTCAGTCCATTAAGGTTTGTAATTGCACATAATTAAGGGGCGTGGCCTCTTGAGTGACACCTGGGCCGACCTTCTGTGGATACTGAGACTGCAGCATGGGCCCACCCCAGCTCGACCACATGTGCTCATTTGCTCTTTGCCCATTTTTGGATGCAACAGGAAGTAGGAGGAGTTACGCATTGAGTGAACCGCCCTCTAGGTCCATCTTAATCTACAGCCTATGAGCAAACTCCACTAACTGGTGGATTTTGTCCAATGACCACTCATTTGCTTGGACATGGACAGGCGTATTGACCACAAGCACCTGTAGAGGGCGCTGTAACCGTGCGTAACCTTCAATGCGTGTTCCGGGTCAGCCTGAGTCAGCCCCAGCTGCTCCTCCCACTCAGGCCTGTAAGTTAACTAAGCTGACTGTGCATTCGCAAACTACCCAGACACCCCCACCCCCCCACCCCGCCCCACCCCCATCACGTCCTCTCATCGTGGAATCATTAAGTTCATCCTCCCCTTCATCGAGCTGCTCTGCATGATGGAGCTCAGCCAGAGCCACCATCAGGTTTCCCTTCACCTCTTTCAACCAAGCAGCTTAATTGCTCCCCAGCGTTCTCTTTGGCCCGGCGCTCGGAGCCCTGGTTGATTCCAAACCTCCCACATTTAAGAATTATTGAGCCAAGAGTCACATGGGAACTTTAAAACAGCACAATTGTTTTTTTTGTTTTTTTTAAAATCTTTGCAGTTCTTCCCCCTGATTGGTGCACCAACACTGCGCTGTTTGTCTGTCTCCCTCCCACACCCCCATGATGTCTACTTGCTATGTGGCCCTGCAGCTGGGAGAGCTGATATAGACAGGTGGTGGGCGGGGCTTAGCAATCAGGCCTGCACCCAAGTGTGGGTCAATCAAGGTGGTGGGTGGGGACATGTTTGTTGTATTAAATATTATAACTTTCGTATCATATTGTATCATATATTTCAGTGTAATTGTAAGTTCAATAAAATGTTAAGGGACCAATCAATGAACATAAAAGTAGTGTGAAGTCAAAGTAATGTCAGCTCATACTAATCAAGTCCTAATTGGCCCCAGGTGGAGTCAAACCAAGGTGTGGAAACATGTCAAAGATGCATCTAAATATATGGCATGTGTCTTAACTTATAAACACTAATATAACAGTGATATTTCACCGTGTTTCTCCTATGTGGTGATAATGAATTCATTTAAATGTTTTGAGTATAAGGGCACGGCATCTGAAAACTAAAAAACGTTCCGATTATGTCTGAATATGAAAAGAAAAGCAACTTGCAGAAGAAGAAAACTGGCCTTTGATCATCTGCAACCTCCTCTTCCCGACCACAGAGGAAGTATCATGAGGGTCGAGACAGTTTGTGCACAAACACAAATGCATAATTCTTTATTTTCTTCTCCAACAAATAAAATCAGATGCTATGAAATGAAAAGCCTCCTAATGAACATGAGCAGGTGTGAAAACATCATTCTACAGAAGAGGAGCAATAACAAGGGTCAAAGGTCATTTGAGTTTTTTTTTTATTTGAGTTCACAGATCATGTTCACAGAGCATCTTTCATAAAAGAAGAAATAAACAACAAAAAGACCAGCAATGAGTATTTGAGCCAGGGATACGCTGCTGTATTTTTATATTCACTTTATTTGATCATATTATTGCCTGAAAAAACGTACCCTTTATAATTTCCTGCTTGATTAAGTACATCATTGAAATATTTAAATATTTAAACATTTTGACAAATTGAAATCCATCATGGCAGCGAATCTAAAGTCTTTACAATGTGACTCTCCCATGTGTCATGTCCTTTATCCTTTGCCAGCTTGTATGGGTGAACCCTGGTTCAGAGAAAGGTCAAAGGTCAAAGTATGCAGGACGCCTCCTCCATCAGTAGCTGACCAATCACAGCAATCTGGGGGGGAGGGGCCAGTGGTGGTCTCAGGGAGAGAGTGGGGACAGGAGCTGGAGCTGTGGACAGCATGAGGATACTACAGTGTTTTGAGTCTATTAACCTGTTCGAGTACAGACACAAATTAAAATATATGAGACCCAAAATGAGTGAATGAGTAAAACATAAAATAACAATTCACACATTCACTCTTCAAAAAGTCTCCAAAGACAGTTGCAGCAAAATAAATGAGCCCTGGCCGCTGTGGCAGGTGATGTGAGAAGTTGCTCCACTTTGGTTTCACACTTTGTCATTTCTTTTTTCCTTTTCATTTCTTGACGCTCCCTATCGCTGACTGCAACCTTCAGCGAGCTCTGTGACTGCGCTGCCATGCATCATGGCACCGGGCTCATTACCGTCATCTTACGTTTGACTCCCTCTAATATAAAAGCAGGTAAAATCAGAGCGGGCCTCATCTTTTATTTATCCACATTTCCCTGTGTACCTTTGCCTTTAAGTGCCCTTATCAAACCCATCATTTATTTATACTGCCTGCACAATATGCCAACGCCCCCCCTCCCTTTTTTTTTTTCTTCAGTCCCTGGAAACAGATGACTGACACTTAATGTTTTTGAATTGTAACTTTATCGCTCGGGGTCAAATTATACTTAACTGATGAAAACAATGGCCTTTTAAAGCTAATGCTGTAATAACAACAGAGAGAGGGGCGGTCCTAAATCACTATGGGCTTGTTTCATATGCGCAGAATTAATGACTGCGCGCGCGCACACACACTCACTCACACACACACACACACACACACAGTATTCATGGAGCCTATGGCAATCTCCTTTTAATGTCAGTGTTAAATCATTCTAATGTTAAGTGCCTTTGTGAATCTGTAGTTTAGTAATAAAGAAGGATGTAGTGACACCTAGTGCTGAAGTTGCATGTTGAAATACCTCATATCGGACCTTGATGTTTAGCTTGTCCACTCTGTAAAATCATTCTCGAGCAATGATGGCCGCCTGCTTGGAAAGGTTCCGTTTGTAAACTTTAAGGTGGCATTTTGGAAATGTTACACACTGCACCTTTAATCGCAACAATACTAGAAAATGAAAAAAAACAAACACCATAATTTATTTATCCATAAAAACAATAACATCGTTGTTTAATACCTCAGTCCACCTTAAATCCCTCGGTGTCCACCTTAAATCCCTCGGTGTCCACCTTAAATCCCTCGGTGTTCCTGCTGCTCAGGATTTCCGAAGAAAAGCCAAAAACTCAACCTGCCACCTGTCGAACTCTGGCTCCGTGATGAAGACGTGTTTCCAGGCCAGCCGCCACACATCATGTCCAACGTTAGACCCCCAGGAGTGGGGGGTTAAGGTGGGGGTCGGGTGGAGGGGGCGGGGTCTTACATGATGCATTTGTGAAGCTGCATATTCACTCCAGTGTCGCCCTGGGTCAGTGAACGCAGCACGCGTTGACTGTAGATGAACGTCATTTTCATCATGTCTCGTCGTTTTGGTTTGAAAGGGAGGAAACAGAGGACAGAGAGAGAGAGAGAGAGAGAGAGAGAGAGTGTGTGGGTGTGGTGAGACCCTGGTGGTCATTCCATGCAATTACAGTTACGATCAAAGGCTTTTCCCAACCAGTTATTTCTCTACTCTTGTAGACTTCTTTAAAAATAGGTTACTGTGGGTTTACATCATCAGTCAATGCACTTGGCAACGTAGCGCGTCTCCTCACACCCACTCAGGAACATTACACAGATTCCCACCATGAGCTTCAGACGCAGCACACGTCATATTGTCCTATATATCCCCGGATTCAAGAGACACTTATTTCTCTCCTTCGCTTTGAATATGATGCGGTTGTGCGTCCCTGAACTGCTTTGGAGAGTCCTTGTTTTCAATGAAGTTGTCAGAAACTGAGGAGCGGCTCAAACTTTTCCAATCAAATTACATTTACACCTGAGTTCAAGACGAGACTGATGAAATACGCTGTCATTTGCGAGTGACGGTGGGAATGTAGAAATACTTTATTTCAGTCAAGGACGGGTTGTAACCGGTTTTTATACCCCACAACAACAACAACAACAACAACAACAACAACAACAACAAAGATTCAGAACTACACGATTTTTTCTGAACATTTTCCTAAAACGGGCGACCGGAGAAATTCTACTTTCTGTAAATGTTGACAATTATATAAATCCTTTACAGTGCATTCACATGTGGAGCATTAGGTTTGAAAGGGAGGAGGAAAAATACTCAAGGGAAGTCACAGACCAATGAAATCACATTGATTCCAGCGAAGGTCATGATAGGTCAACCTGGAAAAGGGAGACTTTTCAGGAAGTGAACAGCTGAGCTTAAAGCAACGCAACACAAGAAGAAGCGGCAACCTCCGGGGGAGACGGACAGGAGTGGAAACATTTGCAGCTCACAGGGTGGCTCCTTGAGTCTGGCTCCAATTAAGGGGCGTGGCCTCTCGAGTAGCACCGGGGCCGACCTTCTGTGGATACTGCCACAGCACCGTGGACTGTCGCCTGCTCACACAGCTCTTTCAAATTGTTTACCCGCATTTAAGAGTAATATTTCAGTTGATCCTGATCAAAATGGCTGATTTAGTTTGATGGACGGATGGTGAAGTAAAGGTTCACATCATTTTCGTTGGGGACCCTTCAAGCACCTTCGAAGACCTGAATCCTCTTCCCCATAAATGTATCCTCACTTTCACGTCACATGGACAAACTGCACGGGGGATTCACACCCTTTGCTGCGTCACGGACGACTGAGTGACTGGATGTTGTCATGGTCTGCCACACCCGCCTTCAACCCCCCCCCCCCCCCCCCCCCCCCCCCCCCACCCCCCCCCCCCTTTCTCCCCCCCCCCCACATACATCACCCATTCTTTTCAGGATCCCGAGCCACTCTGATTTCAGCTCCGAGCTAAAACGGCCACAGATGGAGAAAAGTTAGGCACTGTCAAACTCTCGGGACTTTCTCCACAGACTTGTTGGAGGATCAGCGAGTGTGATGCGGCTCTGTGTCCTCACACAGCGTCTGAATCCAGCCTGTGAAACGAGGCCTGAGTGTTGCTGTTCATAAGAGACAGTGGTAACATCACAAACGCACAACTGATTCTTTTATGAAACAGCAGCATCAACAAAACTTCATTTTTTTTTTCTATACGTGTGTGTGTGTGTGTGTGTGTGGGTGTGTGTGTGTGTGTGTGTGTGTGTGGGGGTGTGAGTGTGTGTTTGTTTCTGTTTGTCTTTGCAG
>JAFBJT010086306.1:13410-24179 GCA_016785325.1 Chascanopsetta lugubris
GGCCTGGGGGGCGTGTTGTTTTTCTTGGTGCCCCCCCCCCCCCCTCCCCCCCCCCCCCCCCCCCCCCACATACATCACCCATTCTTTTCAGGATCCCGAGCCACTCTGATTTCAGCTCCGAGCTAAAACGGCCACAGATGGAGAAAAGTTGGGCACTGTCAAACTCTCGGGACTTTCTCCACAGACTTGTTGGAGGATCAGCGAGTGTGATGCTGCTCTGTGTCCTCACACAGCGTCTGAATCCAGCCTGTGAAATGAGGCCTTAGTGTTGCTGTTCATAAGAGACAGTGGTAACATCACAAACGCACAACTGATTCTTTTATGAAACAGCAGCATCAACAAAACTTCATTTTCTCTCTCTTTGTGTGTGTGTGTGTGTGTGTGTGTGTGTGTGTGTGTGTGTGTGTGTGTGTGTGTGTGTGTGTGTGTGTGTGTGTTTTTTTTTTTGTGATTGACTCAAACGTGCATTATCTCTGCCTTGTGGCAACATTTCAAAGCGAATATGATATTGATGCATTTCCTGGCGCCTCTTTAAGCCCATTGTGTCGACACGAGCTCCGTGTTGACTCGTGTGTTTACCCTCGCTAATGATTCGCCCTCCCGTTGGTCGGGTAACTAACGGTCATTAACTCCCCATGACAGCCCCAGGTTTGATGTGAGGACGTTTCCTTGCCGTTTGGCTCATTTTCTCTTGGTGAATGAGTCATTGACTTGACGTATATGCGGCGTCCCTCCGGATGTGCAGGAATCTCAGGCACGGTCTGAATCTGCTGCACAACACTGAGGACGCAGAACAGAGATGATTGTTTTCACCACATCACGCCCTTGGAAGTGGGAAGGTGAAGGTGAAGGTGAATGTCACATGAATGAGAGTCTGGAATACAAAGCAGCAACGTAATGACTGACAGTGGTCCTGCTTAGTGGTCCTGTAATCATTTAGTTTTATCTTTATTAGCCATTTTGACCTTTTTTTTGTGGTTCAGTACACCCCCCCCCCCCCCCCCCCCCCCCCCTCCTCTTATTGTTGTTGCTGTAGCTATATTTTAAAGGTATAGTATGTAGGATTGAGTGATTTATAGTGGGGAATTGTCCCTTTTTCATTCTCAGGAAATTTCCATTATCAGGAATTTATTTCCCTGAGTAAAATAATTCCCGATAATCTGTGTTATTTCCAGCGCACCTCAATGTTCATTGTTTTCAAATGGCACTGATGGCGAACGGGGGGGTGTGAAAATATACTGCAGTACGCCTCCAGTCTCGTAGATGGCGATAAGAAAAAGCTAATTTAATTTGACCTTCGTCATTTAAGATCAGAAGGTGCTTCATTTTATTTAGGGTTACCGTAGAAACACAAAGCTGCAACATGGCGTCCTAGAGGAATCGTGGTGGGCATCTACGTTTGTTTACGTCTGTTCACTGGGACAAAGACCCAAATCTGAGCGGCCTGAGGACTGTTGTTTACCAAATGGTCAGAGTGACCTCACCCGAGAAGAATCCTGCTCGCTGTGAAATAATTGAGCTATAAAATGTAGCAGGACAGACGCCGGGTTAAGAATAGAAACAACAAAGTTATGTTTTCTATTGTGATCCTAGTACGTCACGTGTTGTTGTGTGTTTTCTTCCACCAGTCTGATTCCTCTTTGTCTCAAAATCAGTCAATCCTATGTCAGTGAGTGTTGGAGGGTCAGAGCTGAAACCTCATGAATACATCACGTGTGTGTGTGTGTGTGTGTGTGTGTGGCTTCATGTGTAAAACCATCGGAGTCCATGGTATCCAGGGAAACGGTGCCTGTTTCCTGGTGCTTCAGCCTCCACCTGGCCATATGCTTCCCCACTGTAACAGGAGCCCAGGGTTTGACACAGCAGATATTTGACCATTTTCTCATCCGTTACTGCTCCCGTCCTCAATGCTGTGTAATTCCAAATCACATCAACGGTCTTTATTCACTGCCTATAATGTCATTATGTAAATGCAATGAATGTCAGTCATTTATTAACGTAAATTAGTTATAAATGCCACAAATTAAAATCGTCTTGGATACGAGTCCAAATTCAGACCACATCCACAGTGATCTGACTGCCTTTGTTTTGTGTACTTTTTTTATTGTAATTTTTTGTTTCAATATTTTTACTTGGGGAAAAGGAGGCCATTACAATCTAAAGTGACATTAGGACTTACGGAGTCCCATGGTTTTTGTGACAAAGAACAGAGTCTCTATAGCACACGTAAAAAGAAAACAATCAGAAAGGAGAGGAAGGGGAAAATAGATAAATGAGTAATAAAAGAAAAACAAATGGACAGTAAAAATAGGTCTTAATGAATTCTAAATATTTTAATAAAATGAAATGAACGCACATAAACAAACAAGAGATTTCTTCCCCAGTTTAAGAAAAAACATGATTTGTTTTTGTTAGTGCACGCAAGTCAAATTCCTCATTCCAATTCTATGATCGATGTATTTCAGCTCCGTGTTTTTTATCATCATCATCCGTCTGAAACCTCAGGTCAAATGATAAATAATCGGATTTGAGTTTGGTTGCTTAGTAACCATGAATGCTGTGAAGAAGAAGCAGCGTGGAGGAGGAGCTGCGAGTGGAGGTGTTTATGACATTCTGCATATGCTGCTGTTGCGAGCGATCAGGAAGTGACGCCGGATTATTACGGTGTTGTTTTCCAAGGTGACGACTCTTATCAATCGCTTCATTCAGAATCCGTTCAACGCAAAATCACAGCCTCGCTCTCATTCTGCTTAAATGCTGCTACTGTTTTCAAGCCCCTCACAAACTTTGCCAGTGTGCGTCCTGCTGGTGCTTGGCAGTGAGTGACGGTCGGTTAATGGCAGCTTTAGATCTGATGCTGCTGGAGCTGTGGCAGCTGAGAGCGCTGACACTGAGCCGCTCTGTCCGCACAACTCTCTCTTTGGCTTTTCAAAGCAAATCATTTGAAGGGCTGGTCCTGATGAGGCCTGTTTAAAAAAAGATTAAAAAAATAAATAAATATATATTTGTACATTTTAATGACTCAAGTGATGATGTCTATGATGCAAAATTCCATTTTTAGAAACTAGATTCCTGTCCGGTGTGTGAATATGCATATTTTTGCATATTCTGGTCCAAGCCAGGGATGACGTTTTTCTACTTGCTGACCTCCACTTGAACACTCGATGAGTTTTCCACTGAAGTGGAAACGTGTCGAAAGCCTGGTGCAAACTTGAGTTTTGGTCCAAGTCACTTTTTATTTTTTTTTTTTTTACTGTATTTTTAGTTTATTGCCGTTTGAAGTTGTGCATAATTAAGGGGGCGTGGCCTCTTCAGTGACACCTGGGCCGACCTTCTGTGGATACTACAGCTCCTGGCGGTCTGTGGCTTCCTCCCCCTGAAGGACTCTCATCTCCTCTGGGATGTGAAAAGGGCTGATTTCTGCATGAACACAGATTATCGCCGCATGGAGACGTGTTTGAAAATGTAATTGAAATAATCTAATATCTGCTCGGCCGCCTCTCTCAAGACGGTGTGGCTGAAGAAGCCGGGCTGTGATTGCACCACGTGCGCCGCGCACAAAGTCTGCTCGCGCGCACCGTTGCGTTGCGCGGCGCACAGGCTTCCTTTTGTCAAGGTGGCACGAAGCGTCCATTGTGCCCCATTATGTGCCATTATGCTAATTTGTGAAAGTAATTCCATTATCGTCGGTAATGAATGCAAATCTGTTGTCCTGTCTTCAGGTCCTTGATGGATGGAGGGCGGAAAATGTGCCTCTTCCCTCTCTTACTCAGCCCAGAGACACACATTTACAGATGACTCACTGACGCCATGACGGCGCCAGAGTCGCTCTTTAGCGCCGTGATTACAGAATTGATCACACGGCCTATATTTACACATCCACACGTGATTTCCTCGTGTATTGTGGTTTGATTTCCGCGCAAAACGCCCCCCCCCCCCATCTCTGATTTTAGCGGAGTCGCTGTGGAACTTCCACTCCGGCTCCCACAGACCCCTTCAAAGTTTTATAGAGGCGCCATTGTGAGCGAGACATAAAAGCAGCCAGCTCTGGAGCGAGGGTGCATGACAGGGGCTAGATATGGGGCAGACTGCCCGTCACCAATTACCCCTCTTGCATGGGGAGCCCAACTATTTGGGGGCACACTAATGTCCCATTTGGAGAACAGGCGATTGTTTTCATTAGCAACATTCCCAGGAATTAATTCACCTGGGCCACAGAATTCCTGGTAATCTGCGTTTTCACCATCAAACCGGGTCGATGACGTCTGGGGGCTGTTGGTCAAAGCAACTGCACCACACCTCCAGTCCAGTAGGCGGCGGTGAGATGAAACCAAACAAGCGCGTTGACGCTATGAATGGCGACTGCAGCGTTGAAGCTTGTAGAAAGTAAACAAGTTTGCTCCACATGTACGTAAATATACACCAATCGGCTCATTTGAGCATCATGGAAAAAAGAGAACATTTAGATGTTTAGAAATTCATGAAATTGTCCGTATGTCATTGTTTTTTTTTAAAACATTTTTAGAAGTGAGAAAAATGACCAGAATCTTACAGCTGATTCCGTTTCTTGGAGGAGAGCAGCTCATCCACTCAGAAAATGCCGAGTCATCAGTTTACAGCTGATGCGTGTCTCCTTGACCAGTCATTCATATGCTAATAGCCGACCCATAGTCTCTGATTCCATTGTTATGTGCAGCAGTAATACAGTCCTGTGATCTGTTCTATAAAGGGACCGATTCCCTTTGGAGAGATCAACTGTGAGAGTATTTAGTCTTGAGTAAAGTGTGTGTGTGTGTGTTTGTTCTCGTTATATTTAGAAGGCTCTGGTCAGATTGCGCTAAAAAGGAACCCTGAAAATTACAGATGGTCCGGCCCGTCTCTGGGCCCTGAGGTTATCATTATTCTGTGGCTGGTTGTCAAGGAACAGCCTCGCTCCTCAGATCCCGCTCCAGCCTGCGACGCTTCCCACATGTGTTATGACTGCGAGGCGGAGCGGCGGAATAACACAGGGTGTGATAAGGCCTCCGTCTGTCTCCACACCTGGCCTTATATGGACGGAGCCTGAACCTCGGCCGCTCCGTGAGACGCGCGCGCCAGCGGGTCGCGCACCGCTCGGGACTGTCGTCCTCCCGGTTCCCGAGACCCGGGTCTCCGTGAAGTTGGGCGATGAGCAGTCACGGGTTTACGGTCGAGATTTCCCGGTGATATCGATTCCACAGTCTGAGGAATTACTGCTGTGATATTTGAATACTCGTTTTTCTAATTCAAGTTTGACCGATATACGTATTAAGAGCCGATTCCAATGCTGGTAAATCGACCACATTCATTCCATCCATATATACCTTCCCTTTTAGATATCGAGATTCAACCATTATAATAGTTTGTGATTTTTAATTTTTTTTATTTTGCAGTGTCACCAAAAAATGTACAATGAATTGAAAAGGTAAGGATACAATAGAAATGGGCACATTATCAAACTAAATTAGATTTTGTTTGCATTTGACATGCATCACTGATGAGATCAAAGACATCAAAGGACTTGGGGAAATATGTTTGTTTTAACCCCTTAGAATCTAAGGGTTTTCTTGCAGTGTCTTGCTGAAGGTGTCGAGGAGAAAACTAAAGTCTCCTTCACGTTAGAATGAATGTGTACTCACACGGTGTTTGTTCATTTTTTTCAAATTTTAAATGTTATATTTTTAACTTACGTACATACCATTGAATTAGCATAAATGATGTGAAGAAGACTTTTGGAGTTTCAGCATGAGCGCACAGTTGCAGTGTTGGGTGACTCAACTTTACTTTCACTCAAACGGTAAGAATCACTCCCTGAGCCAAATTTCCACTTGGACGACCCTCGGTCACTGAGGGCCTGTAAATCTGTGCAGTCGAGCGTGATTTAGGATTTTAAAGGAGAAAAAAAATAACGATCTTATGTTATGGAAAGTTTTTTTTAAAAAATTTTTTTATTATTAATTTTTTTTTTTTTTTTGACATGGTAGCTCTGCACTGAAGATCCCAGACTTCATGAGTGGAGGCTGTGAACAGATTCGCTCACTAATGGGAGTTTTGAAGCAATGAAGCGTAAAGTCTGCGCCCTCGTTAAAGCTGCAGCGCTAAAGCAGCCGCTGTGTGTCAGCGCAGGAGATCCTCTGAACGCAGTCAGCACCTTCTCGTCTGGGCCAACCCGCACCTTGTTGTGCTGTTAAAGGTGTTGGACCGGTGCGTGACACCACAGGACGAGGAGCGCCGATGATTCTGGGTCAACAGAAACACAGTTTCGTACAGAATCCTGAACGGAGCGGTTTGCCTCGACCTGAATACAAAGCATCACATGAATCCTTCAAATCTCTTAAAAGGTGTTGGTGTATAATTAATGGCTTAATTTGCTTAAAACAAAAAGTCTAGTAGCTTTAGCTTGAACAAAAGATCTGCAATATTTTTAGATCTGTGAAGATAATATTTGATGGATTGTCAGTGTTGCATTTTTAAATCGGTAATCATTTCAATTTTTTATTTTTTTCCCCCCCGCTTGCTCTGGATGGTAATACCTCCTCCGGTACAGGCGGTGGTGGTAATGAGCACCGACGAGCTGAAGAGGAAGTGATTTTGAGTCGGAGGACTAGAAGATTAAAGGATCGCGATTAACGCAGTCGTGAATTTGGATGCTTTGACGTGACTTTGAAAAAGGCGCTTGCTCACATCATCACAGCGTTTTCGGCTGTAGTGACGATTCACTCGTTCACGACGCACCCGCAGACCGAAGCGCCGACTCGGCTCTTTCCGTCGGCGGCACGACTCGGGTTTCCTGGGGAGCAGAGGGTCCGTTCAGCCACGAGGCAGTGGTGGTCTCTCTCAGTAGAACAGGAGACAGACATCACACACAGGATACATTGACAGTGATGCTGAGTGGGAAGGACGGCAGGATTTTTGATGATGAGGGCCTACGCTTGTTGATGTGATCTCTGCGTTCTCAGCTGGGGGAGGGAATGTTCCTCTTCACGTGGTTTATCAGCAGAGTTGCACAGAACTGAATGTGATTCTCTTGGAATGAAGGTGCTCGGGCCAAGAAGCGCTGGGTTTAATTGATGCAAAAAATCTTTATACGGTATTTTGCCTGTTTTTTTTCTCGCCTATTTCTCCGAATAGGGTTTGGAACCGAGGCGTGAGCGTACTTTGATGTAGTTTAATTATATTTAGAGTGAATGTTGGACCTTGAAAGATCCATGCCTCATTTTCAATGTCCTGGTTCTTTCATCAGAGTTTTTTTTGTGTTGTTTTTTTGTTTTTTTTTGGAACTGGAAACATTCAGATGTAAATCATGAAGTTGACTCTTTAACTCGAACCATTGATGAAGTGTGTGCTCTTGTATTTGGGCAGCTGTGTGTGCGCAGTAATCGTTCCATAGCGCTGAGAGCGTCGGGTTATGTAGCGTAAACGCAGGTGTCCTGTGAATGCGGGACAAGCTCAAGTATTGATCTTAGAAATGGACGGATCACCTCTGCTGCTGAAACTCCTCTGTGACCGTGTGTGTTTTTATCTCGGAGGAAGATCTGGAATTTCATATCACGCGCTTCATAA
Source organism: Chascanopsetta lugubris (assembly GCA_016785325.1). Lineage (NCBI taxonomy): Eukaryota > Metazoa > Chordata > Actinopteri > Pleuronectiformes > Bothidae > Chascanopsetta > Chascanopsetta lugubris. Next base: position 20,992 of record JAFBJT010086306.1, read on the forward strand.
ACAATCAGAGGCAGAAAAGAAGCTTTTACAGGTGCTGGATCAAAGAGGAGGAGGAGGAGGAGGAGGAGGAGGAGGAGGAGACGGATCCATGCAGTTTAATAACAGTTCACATAGATCAGCTCTCATTCACTGCCTCCTCCGTGTTAATGTTAAATTCTAATAAGACCTTTAAATCAGTTCAATATAGTCTGGAATTTGACTGTTAGAAATTACAAAGTAAATTTTGCCTTTTAGGTTCATTTCATATATCACTTATCATGACTATTATTATTTATTTTATTTATTTATATATAACTGATGACTCTTTTCTTCGTTGATTTATATTGATTATTATTTGGTCCTTTTCTGACTGCTCTTTTTGGTTTTTGTTGGTCCATAGGTCTTTGTTATTTGAACTGAACGTACAACTTTGAAATATGTATTAAAATTCAAGATATTATTATTATATATGAATCACTGGTATTAAGGAAGCAGGGTAGACTGCATAGACCTCCTCTCCGTCTTTTTTGAACATGGAGAGCTTGTTACGTTCATTTATTTATTTATCCATTACAATTATTCATATTGAACATTTATCATTATTCAATCTTTAATTTATATAATATTTATTTATTATAACTAAATCTAGCTGGTTTCGTTGTCCTAAGACCCTTAGACATTCTCCTCAACACTCAGAACTTGAGGGATATTCAGCTGGGATGCAACAAGCAACGTCACCTCTAGATGCCTCTAAATCCTACATTTAGAATGAAGTGGACCATACGAAGTATCATCCAGATGAAAGTGGAGCTTCTGTCGGCGCAGGCGGCTTTTTGAAAACGTGCCTGAGATGAAGTGTCGTCGTCGTCGTCGTCACTCGGACGGTTACATAACAAAACAAACAGGGCTCAGTATTTAGCAGCAGCAGAGACCGCGGACGCACCGGAGCTGTTGTAAACAAGCGGAGATGTGAATGTTGACACTACCGACGCGTCTGAAGGGCTCTGGCCGCCGCCGCCGCCGCCGCCGCCGCGCTTGGCATATTTGAAAAGGTGTTGGCGTGTAAACTGTGACTGAACGGGACAGTTGTAAACGAGAGCTCGGAGGGGCCGCGGCCGTTTGGCTCCGCGTGGCGGAATCACAGCGTGGGTGTGTTTGATCGCTCGCACACAACTGTCATGGCCGCCGAGGCTAAACGGCACCGCGGCGGTGTGGGTCGAACCGGGGAGCGATCGGAGACCAGCGCCGAGGAGCGTGAGAGTAAAAGTCTTTATATGTCCCGGGAGTTTGATTCCCAACCTTTCCCGTCAGCCCGATGAATGGATTGTTTACATTTTGCATCAGCCAATCAAATTCCTGCTCCATCAACTGTTCACCAAACAAAGTTCTTTTTGCATTTCATTGAATGACCATGAAGATCAAAAACAGTTTTTGTTCCCGAATACCAAGTCGTCCCTGATGAGCAATTAAAAAAAAAAAAAAGTTATTATAGAAAAATGTTCGGGCCTGGACAACGATCAAAATGATGAAAATGATATAATAATGGGTCATTTAGAGACATTAAACAAACCACTGGCAATCAATTACAATGCAACTGCTCAGCACAGTTTATTTGTTATTTAATTTAATTCAACCAGGTAAAATGTAATATAAGTATAAAAGTATAAGAATCATCTGGCCAAAAAGACAGCCAACAATAGTCAAAAACATATAATTATAATAATAATAATAAATAATGATAATAATAAAACACCAATAACAATGATCATGTTTTTAATGCAAATGAACAAAATAAATGAATGTAAATGTAAAAACCAGAGGGTGAAATGTGAGTACGGCCCTGGAGACTGAGTCCAGGTGAAAGTGACAGTAATCTCAGTAAGCAGAGGAACTCCTGATCATGAGGAGCAGCTCTGAGCTCTGGAACCAGGCCATCTTCATCTTCATCATCACCATCTTCATCACCATCATCATCATCGTCATCATTAATGGAGTGTGGCATCGGTTAAAGTCTGTCGGCGGCTGACAGACTTCAGCTGTTTCATTCATGCTTCACAGTCACAAGCTTGTTCACAGCTGTGAGGTGGCTGGTCAGCTGACCTCGACCGTCCAATCACCATCAAGGAGCTGCACAGTCGGGCTGGAGGAGACTGAGAACAATCACAGATCTCTTTTACTGTCATAAAGTCAAAAGTTAAATCGCTATTATACAAATACAGTCAAAAATATTGTGATTAAAGTCGAATACAATTTTCCAAACGATCACTATCATTCCATTTAGAAAAAAACGCTAATCATTACATAATCATTTGACATTTTATTTATATGTCCCTTTCAGGACACTCAGTGTCACCTTTTTCACAGAATTATGAGTTTGTTTATTCAGTTTCTATTTATTTGTTAGAATTCGTTTCCTTTTTATACTTACAACCATTGATCCTACAATTTTATAATCAAACCTCATGGTTTTTGATGATGACTGAAAGTCATAGATCCTCTGAATTCATCAGAGGAAGACACCAGCCTTTAAAACATGCTTTCTAATCTAAAAGTCCTGTTGTTTCCCATTAGTATGCTCTTTGATTTAGTTTGTGAACATTATTTACAAACTCCCCAGCACTCGAATTGTCTCTGCACTCGTCTTATCAGCTGTTTTTACTCTGGTGTCTCTTCTGATAAATCCTTAAGTACACTGACGTGGTGTAATCCACTTAAAATGCTTATCCAAACACATCCCAGGCCGTTTTTCACATTGATCTAAATCCAGGCTCAGAACTGATAAGTGTCTGTGCCGGGTGTTTTTTTTTTTTCTTCCTCTTCTTCTTCTCGTTACTCATCCAGACATATTGTTCTTGGAGAGTGGTCATTTTATTTTTATTTTTGGTCACATTTTTCAAAATGGCGTCACGTAAACATCCAGAACAGGGTGGAAGTTGCTCGTGAGCACAGACTGAGGGTTAATATTTATCCCCTGCTGGGTCAGAGACGGCATGCGTGGTATGTTGGAGGCTTGGTACTTTCTCCCACTAAGCTTTTTCCTCACACACACACACACACACACACACACACACTCAGCTGTTACTACTCCCCGAGATGAAGGACGCACAGATTCTGTTGGATCAGGGTTTAGACTCTTTAAAGCTAAGCGCTCCCGTTGTCGGGGGGGATCTCTCCGTCTTTCACCACTTCCTGCTAATAAAACGCCGGGA
>JAFBJT010086361.1:10576-23094 GCA_016785325.1 Chascanopsetta lugubris
GACTGGAACAAACTTATGTCAAACTGCACCACCATCAACAGGACCGCAAAAAGGTCTCGTTTGGACCGGAATTTCATGACAAAGCAACAAATGATATCTAAATTGAACTGTTGCATGTTCTGAGCTGCACTGCAATGAGAGATTTCCTAGTCTTGATGGACCGTTCAGGTGGAGTCCATGTTGTGTAGACGTGCACAGTTTGAACCCACTGACGGGTGAACCAGGGAAAAGAGGAAGCCTAAAACCACGGATACCACCGTCCGTGCATTCCTAGTGCATCATTTATAGGGTTAGGGAGTGAGGCTTACCACCACCTGAACATGTTTCACCCCCACTCCCATATACCTCAACCCCACCCAGGTCACGGCAGCAAAGTAACCTGTGCAGCTTGTCCCCCTGAGATCTCGAACCTGTGATCAAGGCAGCAGTCAGCATGGCAGGTGGGAATGCTAGCGAGGAGGCAAGTAGGTGAGGTTTAGTCTCTGCACAGCACCACCTGCTGGCCTCCATCAGGAATGTCTCTTAAAAAGGTGTAGAGTGGAAGATTTGGGTCGTTTTTGTCACTTCTACAAATCTTACAAAACAATTACATACTGACATTTTCATGAATTGATAATCATATAAATGTGTTTTTTCCCCCCATTATCCTTAAATGGGCCCATTAAAGTTTATTTACATGAGGAGCGGGTCGTCTCCACGGAGGCCGCCATGTTTTAATGAGTTTTAATAACAACTGGAGTCCACCGTAGGTTCTCCCACGTGCTCAGAAGGTCGAAGATGAGGGGATGGATACAACATGCAACTTCACCTCTAGGGGTCACCAAATCTTACACACTGCACATTTAAACTTACATACTTACTTGCAGGTATTCGCAAGTGCTTGCAATTAAGTTTCAAGCGTTCTTGCTGCTCTCTTGCATCTTTAACACATGACCCCCCCCCCCCCCCCCCCCCCCACCACCCCCCCCCCCCATGAACCTGACACTGTGCCCGTGAAGCAGACTCTTCAGATCACTTTAACCCCTTCATCACTGGAGAGCGGTCACATCCACTCAAGCACGAGTCAGCGTGGAGGAAGACTTTCGGACTTTCGTTTGTGTGAGTTCAGCCACCTCGGTCACGGCAGAGGAGCACGTGTCAGAGATGATCATGTTCTGCCGCGCCCCCCCCCCCCCCCCCCCCCCCCCCCCCCCCCCCCCCCCCCCCCCCCCCCCCCCCGCATACACACACCCCCGCATCTGCAGCAGAGGCCCTATGGATATTTTGTCAACACAATGCCTGTCAATCATTTTCTGTTTGACGAGTGGCTGAGCCAATGCTTTCGCTCCAAACTCAGACCTCCCTGTGGGGGTGAGTAGATGAGGGACACAATCCACAGACTGTGCAAAAAAGTTAAGGATTTACCTGTTTCCAGGATATGCTGGGTCAGCAGTTTCCATACCGTTTCACCAGTTCCACAGAATGTGGAGGAAGGAAATGGAATTTAATGCTCAGCCGTCTGCTGCTGACGGCAAAATGAGATGATGCAATTAAGAGCATCAGGGGAAATCATGAGGAAAACATGACGGAAATGTGGAATTCATGCTCGTTTCATACATTAATGAGCAGAGCGTTACATGACCTTTTCACGGCTCCATACTCTCATGACGTCTCTCCAGGTCAAACTACATGGAATCTCCTTTGCATCCAAACATCAGCTTCTCCCGCAACGTATAAACTTTCTCATTTACTAGATTCATGACTTGCGAGTGGAGACGGACGATGCATGTTGTTCACGCCGAGCCGCTGCAGACGGAGAGTAAACAAATAACAGCACAGAGCGGGAGCACAGAGGAAGGACAGAGGACAGTGTTTCATCTCCTCATAACTTTAAAAGAGAACTCTTTATGAGCAGCACGATGATGAGGAGGAATGTTTAGACACAACTGACTCTTTCAGCGGACACGAGGGTTCGTCTCTGGCCGGCTTTCAAAACGATCCTTTATCCGGTATTTACTTTTCTTCTCTTCATGATTTGAGCTCAAATTCTAGGAAGGTTTCACAATTCACCATTCAATACACTCATTTCCATATAAGGATATATCACATGACAGCCCCCTGTAAAACCTGTTCTCCATTGAATGAGCAGACAATCCTGAGAATCTTTTTATCTTTTCTTTTAAGATACAGTGTGCAAGATTTGGTGACCTCTAGAGGTGAAGTTGCATGTTGTATCCATCATCTCACCCTTCCCCATTGAGCATGCAGGAGAACCTGTGGTAACCCTCGGTTGTCATTCAAGCTCAAAAGGTGTTTTGTACATCCGCTCTGTGCGGTAAAAACAAGGTGGCCCCCAAAGGGTGGACCACCACCTGATGTAAATATTCATTAAACTGCTCATTTTTGGGTAATGTAAAACAAAAAGAATTGACCGAAAATCATACACACTGCACCTTTAATATCTTTACTGTTGCCAAGTCACAACACGCTGATAAACAAAGACCAGGAAGACGAAAACAACAACAACGGAGCTCTTTGACGACCTGCTTTGGATCAGGAGAAGCTCCCTCATCTTGCTGACTTGCCACAGTCCGGCCAGTAGACTATTTAAAGATGGACGTATCGTCCGTGACACCCCCCATACGTTTCTGCAGAGCGCTAATGAGGCATGTAGTGGGCGGGTCACCTGTCGCCATCTTGCCTATGCCTGACTCCTCCCAGTTCTTGGTTCATCCAAAAAACAGTTAAAGTGAGAACATGCACTCATGTTCACATCCACCGCTAAAAAACTGCAACAGTTTTGAATGACATATGAATAGTTATAATTACCAAGTGCTGCAAAATGAATCAACTTTAAAAACATTGCTGCCGCGCAGAGAAGAAGAGAACAATTAAGTCACGAGGGTAAGAAGAAGAAGAAGACGAAGAAGGAGAGGGGGCAGCTAATGGCATAGAGTGATGCAGACAATAATTTAGGGATGGAAAGTGGATGAATCATTCAGTTGTGTGTGGGGTATTTTTTTGTACTAATGGAAAAAGATGCCAGGCTGGCAGCTCAGTCCCTCCGCACATCACCTCAGCATGGCATCTGTATCCCGGTTACCATGGCAACGCGGTTGCTATGAGATCAATTTTATCTGCCGATCTGGCCATTGCAGATGTCACCGGGCGCCGCTCTCAAAAACAAAGCTTTGGTCAAATTACAGAGTTGTTGTTTTTTTATTCCGTCACAAACAGGAGGCGAGGGGGGAAAAGGCTTTTAGCAGAGAATCTGACACATTAGGGGTTTTTAGCCATAACATCCTCCCTCTGATGATGATCCTCCCCCTGTCGCTCCAAACACACTCTGCGAACAACTCAGACTATGGGATGAATACCATAAGATGCTACGTGGAGATCAAATTGCAGCCTGACGTATATACGCCCTCCTCCTCCTCCTCCTCCTCCTCCTCCTCCTCCTCCTCCTCCCCAACTTCTCTTATCTCCATCCCTGCTGCCTCGGAGCCCCTGAGCAGCACTGCACAGCGCGGGGGCCCTGCGTGACGCACAACTACTGCACCTCTGACGTGTGGATCCGCTCAGGATTGGGAATACCTCCGACTTGCTGTTCCATAAGTTAATACCCCTGAGCTGCCTGCCTCGAAAAAAAAAGCTGTTCATTGCTCCTCGGTCTATCTGCAGTCATCACAACAGGGCAGCAGTAAAATCCTATTGCATCGTCACGTGTGGGGACTGGGGGGGGGGGGGGGGGGGCCCCGGGGGGGCTCCCTGTCAGGGACTGAGGTTGAGTCCATGCAGCAACACTACATTAAATATTGACTGCTTGAATACCAATATGACTGTGGGGGAAGGAGGGGGGGGGATTTAATTATATTTACCTCCAGAGAAGAAATGTGAGTTAGTACAACATGCTGAAGTCTATTTGCCGTATCCCATTAGTGTTGATGACCCTCTTAACACTGCTGCCCACCTGCTGCCACACACTGTATGTGCCTGCGTCACGGCAGCCGAGGTGAGAGGAAATGAAACCAGACGAGACAATGAGCTCGTTATTGTGCGATTCTCTCCAACAACCGCTCTTCCTATTACCGTTTATATTAAACAGGGATAACAGCCCCCGCTGCACCTGGCCCGGGAGGTTTACAATGCCCACCCATTCAACACCATCTCCAAACTCAGAACACGTGAGGCCAACATACACATCAACACCAGGGTGGTTCTACGGGCAATATCCCTCTGAAAGCCGAAGCTGAGATCACGTCTTCCCGTTATATATTAGCTTTTGCCCCATTGAGAAAATCACCGAATCGTGTCGCGGGAGTCGCCTTTCGCAAAGACTCGGCTCATTCATCCCGTTTCCCCGATAAAGCCGGTCTCCTCCGGTACTTGGTTTAATGAGAAATATGCAACCTCAGCACAATCCTCTGCACCAGGAGCAGCACTGAAGAGACAAGGGACATAGAACAGGTGTGAGGGTGCGGGTTGGATCCATTGAAATGACAGTAATCCCTTTCCTACTGGTGGAGAACCCACTGACACCAGAGTCTTCAGTGAAATTACAACTCGTCTAATCTGCACTGACTCTCATTCGAATGGCTCAAAACACCTGGATGAACGGACTACGGGCCAATTCCTGCACATAGTCATCTTCATGTTTGGCGTTGCCTAGCAACCAGTCTTTACAACTCGGGACAGAATTCAGTGTGTTTCACTTCACTTTTGGATGAGGTTGGTGAAACAGCAAGGTGAGGAAGCTTCTCCTGATTCAAGGCATGATGTACATACGTAATGAGGCCGGTTACCGTGGTAACATTGCCAATGAGTCCAACTCATGGTGTTTTTACTACACAAAGGGAGCGGTGTTGTTTCACCCAGATCCTTAAAAAAAAAAAAAAAGATTCTTTGTCAATGGGAGAGAGGCTGAAGAGTGAACGGGTGACTGTGGCCCCTGAGGGGAGTTTGAGAGAGAGGGGGGTGGAGTCTGAGGACCTCTGGTGGCTGGAGGACAAGGAGAGAGGAGGGACCATGTGAAATTATTCACGATACAATGTCGTAGAGTTCAAAACAAGTTTTAGAAGCATATGATTTGCAGTAATTGAATTTATGATGTGTAAAAAAACAAGATACTGCAACACGGGAAAGGACTACAAAGTGCTTCTCTTGTTTTGGTGTAAAAGAGGTAGAGAGAAAGGGGGCACACAGCCTCTCACCTAAAGGTTACTGCAATCTGAAATCTATAAAGGCTTGGCCGATGGATGGATGGTTGGTTGGATGGATGGAGGTGAGAGAGCGTAATCTGTGTCGTCCGTGTCATGACTAGCCTTATTCACTGGTGTGCCAACAGGAGATAGAGACACTCCACAAAGGAGCCATTGACTCTGAGCAGGACTCCAATTTTACTGGCACATTGGGGGAAACGTGAGCGTCGCCACATCAATTAACATCTGATGATCATGTGAGTAAAAGGGAACTCGGGGACAACGGTTCCACTCTGCTCCCTCTGCAGCCCAAGGACTGACAGATGTTTCATAAGTATGACAAAAAAATTGCAGTTTGATCGGCCGCTCTCATCACTTCCTCCGGACATGGGATTTAACCGATTCCACGAAGTCTCTCTGGTCGCAGAGGGCGGGGTTTTGTTTTTCTGCTCGCGGGATTGTGATGCCGGTCAGGTACGAACAACAACAGGAGAATGCATTGGAAATTGTTTATTCATAACAGGCCCAGCAAATTCCTATTTTTAACTGCACAGTGGTACACAGAGTTTGAGACGCACAATTCAGCCTTTATTCTTCTCAGGGTGTTCCAGCTCCTTCAGGTGACATCACTGTATCACGGCCGTCACATGGCGCATAAAAGATGTTTTAAAAAATTATTTATTTTATTTATATTGACATTTCACCTAATCTTCTCATCTCCCTCCACGGAGCCATGAATGTGTGGAGAGACTTCAAGTGGGACACCAAAGTGTCAGGAGGGGGATTTCATCTGATCAATGGACGCAGTGTCTTCGTGCCGCGCATGGGAAACAAGCCTAAAGAGACTGATGACCACATAGCTCACATTTCGTTTCCCCATATCTTGAATTCTGGAATCACAGTGATTCACATCAATGAAAATGTGAAAATGAAATGTTCCTAACACGATTTTTAGACCAGGGAGCACAATCAAATGTATTCACTGACGCTACCGAAGCAAGATTGAATTATCAGAGGCTTCTCTGTGGTCGTAGTGTCCCTTTAATAGTGTTGTTATTGAACTCAGTGTTGTCGGCATGCATGTTATTATGAGAGGGGATTCACTCTGTCTCTCACCCGCCTAAGCTGCCTTTACAGGAGATCTATCCATGTTTGATTCATGTAGCATTAAAAGGTGCAGTGTGTGAGATTTTGCGACATCTAGAGGTGAAGGTGCATGTTGTGTCCTTCACCTCACCCTTCTGATCATGCAGGAAAGACTCGAGTTGTCACTAAAACTTGAATCTGTCCACTGTGGGCTGCTGTAAAAACATGGCAGCCCCCATAGAGAGGAAATATACATGAATTTAAGGGTAATGGGGGGAAAATATGTACATTTAGGTGATTATAAATTCATAAAAATGACAGTATGTAATTGTTTTGTAATAGTTTTAGAAGTGACAAAAATGACAGAAGTCAGGCAGAGATTTTGATGAGCTGAATTGACTGGAAAAAGTGTCATTTAAGCATGTCATCGCCTCAATGAAAGAATGATTGTTTTCAATGGTAGAAGAATGAGCCCTTTATATATTTACATGAGGAGCAGATCCTCTCTATGAAGGCCGCCATGTTGCGCCGCCATGTTTTTACAGCCTCGCCCTGAGCGGACCAGTCACCGCAGGTTTGCATATATGCTTGGGTGAGGGGAGGGATATTCGGCTGCAACATGAAACTTCACGACTAGATGAACTAGAACTTCAAATCTCCTTGTTTAGGCCTTCTATGTATCCTCAGCGTGATGAGACAACCCCTCAGCGAACAGCGTGTGTAGAAAATCAAGTCTAAGAGTAAAACTCTTACAATGGTCTCACTGTGAGTGATACAGCGTCAGCTCCATACACACACTCCAACACACACACACACACACACACACACACACACACACACACACACACCACGTCTTTACATTCCATATTTACACAACACATGCAGACGGTGGCTGTGACCTACAACTTATCCCGAGATAGTTGTACAACAACACAATCCGGAGCGAAGGGGTCAACATCCAGCACTTTATCTCTCCTTTCTGCAAAATTCAATAATACTCAGCATCCGTGTGAGACACCGCCGAAAAACAAACGCACGCACCCATGCTCCGACAAGTCACAGTGCTGTTCAGAGAGAAAGCCTCTCATCTGAACACCCCCCCACCCCCCCACCCCCCTGCACCTCTTGTCCCGTCCATCACTCAGCCGAGTGGAGAAAGGGCAAAAGAGTGTGAAAGGCCTCAGCGTGCGACTCTCTCCCTCGCTCCCTCTCTATCTCCACTTTCGGGATCTTGTTCCCAAAACACAGGCCGCCGCTCTGCTTGCAGTGCCCCCTGCCCTCCATCCAACGCCCCCCCCCCCCCCCCCCCCCCCCCCCCCCCCCCCCCCCCACCCCTTAAGTGTGCCCTAACCCCCGAGTGCCGAGAGCGAAGAGGATCCAGACGGTCAGGTGAGGTCCCTGCCGCCCTGGTTCATCGGCCCCACGTATAGTCAGACAGTTATCTGGGTCCCTTGTACAGACGGAGCGCTTAGTATGTGTCTGTGTGGCTTCAGCAGACAATGGGGTTGTCCCCAGGTGGCCCAGATATTGCAAGATAATAAAGGCTCTGTGTGTGTGTGTGTGCATGTGTGTGTGTGTGTGTGTGTGTGTGTGTATGTTCCAGACAGGCACAGAAGAGCAGCGTATGGCTCCATGATACCCAGACTGACAGGCAGCGGGATTACCACAGGAGAGGTTACCACAATTACACACACACACACCCCCCCCCCCCCCCCCCCCCCACACACACACACAGTGTATGTACACATGCATGTACCAGGAGCCTGTTTCTGGGGGTAAAGGGACATGTCAACACTCCTCAGGCCTGGTTCGAACACAGCTAGAAGTGACATTTGGGGTCAGATGATGAATCAGCTTTTCTACTTGATCTGGATCCAGAGTTTGTGACCTGGAGGTTCCTGCGCTGTCTGTGTTCTAATCACAGCGTGAGCCCACCACACTCATGCTTTCAGAGAGATGACTTAGCATTAGCATGAGACCGTTCCAACAAGCGGTGATCGAGCACACAGACCAGTCCAGATTGGTCAAAATCCAGTTCCAGATATTACATGTATGCTGGTTTTAGTATTTCATTTATGAAATTAGCTTTTTTATGATTTTTTTTTATGGGATGTATCATCAGCACTGTAAATACTGGAATGACTAACCGATCGCATTTCATGACAAATATTTAAAGGTCATTCTTGTGCAATACAAAGCGCATGCCTTCCAAGCAAACTGTACAAGAGACTGTCGAGTAAAGCTGCATCCCATAAAAAAAGTGAGTGAAACAAAAACTATGCACCTATGATTAACTACTAGCTTTGATTAATATATCTTTTTGATTTGTTTTTATTGTACTGCACATTTATTTTTCATTTGCCTCGTGAAAGAAGTCAAAATTGTCCCTTTTATAGAACTTTAAAAGTTTTGGGTTGATTTGGTTTGAAATACTCATCATTTACAGATGCTCAAAGACTTCACTGATGAGATGGATGTTATTTCCACTTTACCTGACTCAGGAGTCTTCACATCGAATTCTGCCCGAATGCTTTGATTCAGTGTGAAACCATCTGACGAATCACTTTGAAGAGAAACACCTGAAAAGTACAAAACATATGTTAAAACACGTTAAAGGAAAAGCCACAAACTTTCAACTGTAACTGTCTTTTCCGCACAGCACCAGATTGGGACGTGATTCAATATGCATCACATCCAGAATCTTTCCATCCCCTGATGCTCACCCTGATCATGTTTACATGCGTCATCAACAACAACAGAAAACATCATATATGAGATACCACATGACATTAAGATGGCAGAAATGGAAATGGAGAATATCACAGTGGATGTATGGCTGAGATTTAGCTTTAAAGATAAATAGTTGTACATTTGCATGCAGCGTAACACCATGCAGCCACGAAGAGCTCCATCTATCACATTCTTCCATTACAGGCCTGCAATGAATCCAACCGACCAATCCCAGCATCCACTGGGAAAAAGGGGCGACTGTCCACAGCCATTCCCCGACACATTAACAGCTACAGAGTTTATAGGTAAGGTTAAACTTTATTATCCCCGGTGGGCAAATTGTGGCGCAGCCAGAAGCAATCACATCCAGAAATAGATAACAACGACGATACACACGAGTGGACGACAAAACAATATACAATGACGTACAACCGGCACAGCGCTAAACCCGCACACTGAAGGCCTCGATGGCAGCGGTGATAGTTCATCTTAGGAGTCGGATGCTTGTTTATGGACAGAGATAAGAAACAGCAACATGAATGTTACACTGAAATCCCTTTGAATCCTCGGCGCTGAATCTTCACGCCTCCATCGTGTAAACGTCACATTGTCAGCAGAGTAAGATGGTGCGCCAAAAGTCTGCCTTTCTTCACCTTGACAGTCTCCATTGTCGGCCTCCATTCAACGTCTGCATGTAAACACTGTGATTTACTCTGTGGTGTCAGTCACGGGTTTGATGTTGCTGCTGCTGCTGCTGCTGCTGCTGCTGCTGCTGCTGCTGCTGCTGTGATTGGCTGATGGACCCTCAGACTCCACACATCTGCTTGTTCTGTAGGATAAAAAAAAAACAAGTTACATCAGCAACACTTGACCTGTAAATGACAGGTGAGGCCAATGCCACGAGTCGTCTTGTTGCCACGGTTACGGAGACCAAGGCTCAATGGGGTGTGTGTGTGTGTGTGTGTGTGTGTGTGTGTGTGTGTGTGTGGACCAGGCGTCAATGGAAGACGGTGGCCTTCATGTCGTGTGTGTTTTCAGGTGCGCGCCATTTACCTGGGAGGTCACGACACCGGGATGCTGATCACACAGACCACTTCATGGAGACCATGTTCCCAGATGGCGGTGACCAACTCCCAGGATATTTGAGTTGAGCTTGAATGAGCTCCTGTCTCCACCTCCACCTTCAGGACTGAGAGTCCGTGACCTGGTGCAGGTACATCAGACTGTCAGAGGTCTGGTGGAGTCAGGGCTGATTTAATGGCACAAGGGGATTTGAATCAAATCTTTGCCAGATGCTCAGAAGTGTATGGCTGTTACGGGAGTTTGGCGGCGTTGGCAGTTCAATCCCATCAGTCACGCCAAAGTGTCCTTGGGCAAGATATTGAACCGCACATATCTCCAAATTCTCATACAGAGATGTGCTGCACAAAACCACGCAGACTATGTCTGATTCAAGTGATCTAGATCAAAGGAAATGTGTCCATTATGTTGAACAGCTTTGCAGCCTCGCACATTCCGTTCAGGTTACATCAAATCTACTTTATGTATTGTGGTTTTACCCTCTTCCTAATTTAGTGCTATTTTCTATTTATTTGCTGTTTCACCTGTTGCTGTTTCCTCATGGTAAATAACCAGCGTCGTGTGAAGAGCATTCGATGTTTGCCCTCAAAGAGAAGACATCTCAACTTTGTCATGGAGCAACATTTGCACAGAATTTAATTTTGTCAAAGCCGGAAAGGAAAGATGCCCCCCCCCCCCTACAGTCTGCACGGGGCAGGATGCCGAGCTGCTGCTGCTCGGCCATGATCCCAAGTTCCGAGCTTTGATGAGAGTTACTTTGAAGCCCAGTGTCAAGCATCAAAAGGAAAGCAGGACTGCGGAGTTGTTTTTTGGGCTGCACCCCAACAACAACTCCATCGGTCTTCTGAGCTGGGAGGAGGAGAGGAGGGGATGGAGGGGTGAGGGATGAAGGGGTGAGGGGTGACACGCCAGTTTGCTGTGGATGAGCACAGGTGCCACAGACGAGAGAGGAGAGGGACGATGAAGAGGGTAGAGACCAGAGCGTGGAGCCAGGGCCTGGATCTCAGACCCCTGGGTGGTGTGATGAGTCACCTTCCTCCCACTTGGCTCCCATCCCTCATAAATACACTCCCTCTCTCTCTCTCTCTCTCTCACACACACACACACACACACACACACTCGGAATAAGGTCCACACAAATGTAACCCACACAGCAAAGTAATGCGGCGCTGAAAGCCTCTCTCCTTAATTCTGATTGGATGCAGTCACAATGGGGGTCGACACTCACAAACTTTTGAGCACTGTTTCCATGGCGATGGATTTCTGACATCTCCTGTCGTGACAAGATGTGTTTTGGTTGCAAGGACCGGCGGGGAGAGGAGAGGAGAGGAGAGGAGAGGATATGAGGATATGAGGAAAGGAGAGAAGAGGAGAGGGGTTTGCACAGTAAGATTTTGGTCTGTCAGATCTCCTGATCTCCTGATCACAACGCCCACAATAACATGAAGCAACAACTACACAACAACAACAACAACAACACGGTGCATGTTCGACAGTGACGCTGCAACCGTGACTGCAGGCGCAGACTGAACCCAAGTGACCTTCTCTGAGAGCAGAGGCTTTTAAACACTCGCAAAAAACAAAAAGACACCTCTGACGTATTTTGATTTCCACTGACGCAGCCGGCCAAGAGGAATACTTCCTCTTATAATTGGGGTACAATGGGATTATAATGAAGCAAATCCCGGGTGTTGGTGGGAGACATCCTCATTAGAGTGACTATTTACAGTCAGGGGCTATTCTTCCTCGGTTTGTTTTTTTTAAATGAGTTTACTGTAAATATACGGATACTAAAAATAGATCATACAAAGTATTTGTATGATGTAATTGTGCTATCAATTTGAACATCAAGCTCACATTTTATGCTGCATCATGAGAGGTGCAAAAAAAAAATAAAGAAAGAAATTACCCCCTCTGTTTGTTTTCTAAACCCCTGCAGGTTCATGTGGGTTCAGCTCCGATCCCAGCAGGGGTGCTAGACACAAGAGGGTGGGTGGGTGCCAGAGCTCACCGTTGTCTCCGCATGAATAGGCGAAACTTAAGTGACCTCAGACGAGCCAACTCTTCAGCGTTAGGGCCAAGTGGTGAATGGCGGCACCTAGCAACATGGCCTGAAGAGGAAGAAAGGCGACAGCGGCGGCGGTGTCCTTCAGATTTGTATCAGAAGTATGAATAAATCGTGGCGTCACACGGAGCCAGATTCTGCAGAGATGGATGAAGTGGACGGCTCAAGTGTCTCAGAACCAAAGCAGGCGGCGCATGGCAACACTGACTGATACAGCGAGCAACAGGTCAAAGGGAATCAGGCCTGGTTGTGTGTGTGTGTGTGTGTGTGTGTGTGTGTGTGTGTGTGTGTGTGTGTGTGTGTGTGTGTGTGTGTGTGTGTGTGTGTGTGTGTGTGTGTGTGCGTGTGTGTGTGTGTGTGTGTGCGCAACGGTGCATAAT
>JAFBJT010086361.1:28724-39327 GCA_016785325.1 Chascanopsetta lugubris
GTTCCTCTGTGGGTGCTGCTGTTGCTGGTTTATGGTGGCTCTGAAGGGCGGAGGGGGGTGGGGGGTGGAGGGGGGGGGCGGTCTCTTTTAGTGGCCGTCGTGCGTTGTCAACATTTCCTCCGCTCTCCGGTGCAACTCCAAGGCTGTGACCGTTGAGATTTCCTTGGGGAGCTCCGATTTCCTTCGCATCAAGGGGCGCTCTCTTCTCTGTTCTTTTAGGATCTGGACACACGGAGACAAGGAGCGGGAAACGTTTAGAACTTCTGTTCCGAAGCAACATTTACTTTCTAACGTACTCTATACACATACTTTCGACACAAAAATAAAACATGCCGTTGACAGTTCAGACTTGAGCTTTGGAAAAGTAAAGGTAAAATGTGCACAATTCAATTCCTAGGCAGACAAATACTCATCAAGTTCTCCAGGTTTGTCCAATGCTCCACTTAGGAGCAGGAAAACGCCTGGTGTGAATCACGTGTTGTCTGTTAGTCATCTTGACAAAAAGAAATTATTCATGGCAGGGGAGAGACTGTTTTCCCTTCCTGCGATGTAGCATTACCAGAAATAACCTCAAATGTGTGAGCAGCAGTGTTGCTCCACATATCTTGTTATCCGTGTGCTTTGTAGACACGTTGACTGAAACGCATGAGGCAGCTCATGATTTGATAGACTTTAATTTAATAGAAAAATGTGTTTGAGAGAAAAACTGAAAATAAACAATTGTAATGTTTGTATCGATGAGAGGTATTTGCTGACTACTACCTGAGGAGTCTTTCACTGGAACCAGAATGCAGTCATGCTGTGGGGTAACTGCATTTTGCTTCTACTGTCACATCAGAGACTATTCACTCGTCCAATTTTGTAAAAGCAAAATGAACATGTATGAGAGAGGACCCACCTGAAATTAGTGAATGTCCACAATTTGAGAAATAAAAAAACAAATAAAAAATCTAAGCTGTGTGTGATCAGGACACATAGTCAGGCTGAGTAATGTTGTAAAGAAAAGCAGGAAACACCTTGGCCACCCAGACTGCACGAGCACCACAGAATAGCAGCATTGTTGTTCTGATGTGTGCTGTGCTTGTTAAGTCTATTCCCTGTGTTTGGTTGTTCAGCGCCAGAGCCTTAGTGGATTCTGGATTGATCCGTTTCCTCATATTAAAGGGCATGTAAACAAATAAATACCTGGAGACTTTAATATGCAGCTGTGCGTGTCTTTGTTCTGTGAAAATAATTAAAGTCTGGATGATTTCAGTCATCATGTGCTTTTACTTTGAACATATACAGGAAATGATTTAATCACTCATAGTTAAGATATACATCACAATGATCACATATTAAGCAGTGACAAATACACTGATTCTCATGTTAACAAATCCTTACTTCCCCCGTCCTGTACTTGGACTCGGACTCACACCTTCACCCCACTGTGACACACCAATCCTCACCTGTGTTGCTTCCTCTTCCATCGCTTTCTTGAGCATGTTGACATCGTCTAAAAGAGGCCCGTCTGTCTCCATGTCCATCGGGTCGCCAGTGCCTACTGAGTCCATGTACATCAGAAACTGCGCAGGAGGAGAGAAGGAAAGGGGAAATTGTGGAAGGCAATACATCTCCTCTTGAAATACATAAAACATTAGCCGAGGTTAAAATATGTTCTCTCACCTGTGGGTTTGACTTTGCAAGATTCTCAATCTTCAGCCATGCCTCTTCTCTCTCTTTCCATTTTGCCTTCTCTCTAAAAACAAAACAATTTCACAAGAGACAAATCACGTACCATGAGATGAGCCTTTCAGGAGTCTGTGATAATACTATGATGCTTTAAGTTCCATGTGTAAGACGAGGAGAGTAAAGGCTGCATTGGTAATCGTGTCTCAGTCGTGACTTACTTGCTCTTCTCTGCTCTGAACTGCTGGGTGCAGTCATCAAACAGCTTCTGGTTCATCTCCATGAACAGTTTCAGAGCATTGTAGATCAACCCGTGGATGGTCCTATGGACGGACAAACATTACTACTTATCTCATCTCAGGTACTTGTGTATCTTCACAACCCCTCATTTGACAGACACACAGAGCCGAGGGGCAAAGCCTGCAGAGTGACTCACTTGTTCCAGTGGGTCTTGGAGTTGCGGTAAAGGGCTGGGAACATGATGGGCAGGATCTTGGCAGCGTTGTCACTGATCAGGCTCATGATGTACTCATTGTTCCAATAGTACAGCGCTCGCTCTGCCACCTGGTGGCACATAACAGGTTACAGAGGCAAGAATAAACTCCAACTCAACTTCAGGACTTGTGCACAACAAGCATAATTACTGTGTTCTGACCTGAAAATGTGGGCTGGACACACACTTGGCCAGCTGTCTGAAGAGCGGCTCCATCACTTTGACGAACTCGGATGGTTCAATGACGTCCAGGATCTCCTCCAGCTCATTGAGGAACATGACCTCTTTTGGACTGTGGGTCTTTGGCCAATACTTCAACAAAGCCATCACTGTCTGCACACACACACAAACACACACACACACACACACACACACACACACACACACAAAAGACATGCACACACAATCTTATAGGCTGATTGAGGAAAAGTGTTTGGACACTTTCCTCGTGTTAAGAAGATAAGACACAATAAGCAACGTTTGGCGAAAGAGAACGAGGGCAGGCAAATGTCACTTAGGTGCAAAGAGCTGTCTTTACAATTAAAGGTCTAGTGTGTAAGGTTTAAGCTGAAGTGATTCAACAGAGACTTATTTTCATTTGTATAGGTAGACATCGAATATATGATCATTTTCATTTTGTTTTAAAGTAATCTACATATCACAAAATCCCCCACATTTTACATTTTAAAGAAATAATATTGTGACAATTAGCACAATATTGAGATAATTATCAAGATTCCCTCAAATAATCATTTTCATAACATTTTTGTTGAATCCATTGTTTACACTAAATATCAAAATTTTGGCAGACATTTCAAAACCATGTAATTCATTATTTCGTAACCAGCCACATAAAACAGTTCATAAGTAACTGACAAATCAAAGTATAATTTTATCAAATGAAAGGTATGAATGACAATATGTCTTCGACAACTAAGTACCCAGGATCATACTGTTTAAGTTTTGTCTTGAACAGTAAAGGTGCACTGAGGTAATATAATATATTTTAACAACTTAACAATGTTATTAAATCAAGTCTCACCGGTTCCGTGAGGGTGCTGTCCTTTTCTAGGAACTGTACCACACAGTAGGCCAGCTGAAAAACACCACAAAGCTCTGAACTACAGTTCTACAACCGATTATGTTCACATCTTTGTCAGCTTAAAGCATGATGGCGTGTTGACAGGACAGCACTTACCTGTGGGTGATATACACTGAGTGACTTGACTTTGTGTAAAGGCAGCAGAACTTTCAGTAAGAATATCTTGTGCTCTTCTTTCAATGGTAATGCAAAGCCATTGATTATGCTGCAAAGAGAAAGGTGGGGGTCATAAAGGAGGTAAGTGCTGTAGTTGTATTTGAACTGACTGGGGGAGCATAAGATACTGACAGCTCATGCATCAATTACATCATCAGTGACTGGAAATGAAGTATAGACATGCATTTGCTTCTTACCTGCCTAATATTTCCAGTAATTCTGCTATTCCATTATGATGTTCAGTCTCATAAATGAACCTGAAAATGTGTTCAGAGGAACATGTGAGTTCATCAGGAGTGAAAACAACACAGATGTTAAATAACATGTCTCAGGCAACATTCACATCACCAGGCAGAAGTAAGCCACACTTGTTTTCGTTTAGTTCCTGGGCAGTGTCAGCAGAGATTTGTGTGACTTCGGCATGTGGTCCTTGATCAGATATCATTAATTCAAAGCGATATTTTATACCTATAAATCATGCCCCACTTCAAAAATCAAATGCTCTCACAATTATGATTCTTCCATATTTGTTGACGATGCAGGGAAGACCCTGTCAATGCGAGAATGTGTGCCATATCAGGGGTCACACACACATTAAAGATGCAAGACACTCAGTTACAGAATCGGAAAATGCGGCTGGTAATGCAAATGTAGCCCTTGATGAAATGCTCACAACTCACCTATAGAATATGTTATTAATCTGTTTTCTAATGTACGCTCGCAGGCCCAGGAACTTGCCGTAGATGCGATGGAGAGTGGTCTTTAAAAAATCTCTTTCCCTGGGGTCTTCACTGTCACACAGTTCTAAGAGCTGAGAGGAGGACCAGAGTCAAACAACACGATCTAATACAAAGATGTCAATAAATTATAGTCGCAAATCATTTTGTGCTCACCTGCATTACAAACTTCTGGTCAATATACTTTTTGGCTATGTTTGGTTGAAAGTCAGGAGACTCTAAGAAACGTAAAAAGAATTCATAGACGAGCTGTGGAGGGAAATGGAGACATCATTAAGTTTAAAAGTTACAGCCGAGGGTATTTAATTTCATCACTAATTAAAGAATGATTAATTTTTGTTTCACAGTGTGAGTTTGTTTTGTGTACCTGTAGATGTGGCCACGCAGCCTCTAACGTAGGCTCATCTTCCTCTGGGTCAAACTCAGCTCCTGTGGGGTTTGATGATGGCGGCAACGTTCGGAACATATTCACAGAAAACTGAAAAAAGATAGAAACATATGACGATCCATTAAGCAAGAAGGAAGATTCAAGACCATGCTTCACCTCTGGACATTTGTAGGTTCTTTTTTTACATTTGACTCTGTTGCCAAACCTTTTTTATTTTTACCATCATGATAACACAGAATTAACATGCAGATCACTGAGTATTCTCCCCCAGTTTTTCCATATAACATGTTTTGAGCAGATTTCACCACAGTCAGTGATGGAAATAATATTAAATTAAAAAGGTTTTAAAAAAGATTTACAAAATGCTACTATTTTCCTGTTGACAAATATCATATCATATACTGAAATCTGATATTTGTTGCGCTCTATGAATAATGTACAGACAGAATGTAAACAACGAATACAAATGTTTTATTTTCATCCTTTCAAATACATATTCCCACTCATGCCTCATTACCTCTATGATAAGAATCTCCCTCCTTTAACAATTCCCCAAACTAGGAAGCATCTGTCTGTTCTCCCTAACAGTCCATTATCACTTTCCAGACAACATCTTGAGTGATTCCTTCTGAGAGGACTCATCCAGAGGTCACGACACAGTCACTCGCCAACATGTTTATATTCTTAGCAGAGACCATTCCTCACTTCCCTCCAGAGAATACAACTAATGGAGCGACCAGCGTCGTGTCAACCAAAGGTCGTTCAAAATGTTGTTCCAAGGCCTTAACGCTGGGGAATCAAATATGCTCAGAGAGAACAATGCTCGGTGGGGGAAAATAACACGTGGCCTTCACATAAGAATTACACTCTTTATGGTTATAAAGGTGTTGGTCATGTCAATCTCCATACTTTGATGATAAAAGACGTCAGTGAGCTTCAAAGAGCTCTCGTCTTTAAGGGGCAGCGGAAAGAGGCAGCAGGCGATAAGAGTATATTTTCATGTTGATTTGCAGCACGCTTGCATTTTCTGCTGCACTGATCAAATGAAGCCACGGCAACGATGATGAGGGGGAAATTTGCACCTTGATCACATCTGTGGTTTATTATGCGTCATTCAAACCAGTCTTTGATTAACATCAAACGCTTTTTAATTTGGCTTGAGTAAGCAACCTGGGATCGTGAGCACAGCTGAGCCTCAACGTCACATTACTCATAAATACACAGCGAGAGCCATTCTGACTTCAGCACCACTGAATGCACAGCTTCACATGACAGATGTCAGATTACTGACTTCACATGGGTGAAGGATATTTAAACAAACATGATCAAGTGACCACTTCAAGGAAAACAAACTAATGAGTCACTAAATGGTTTTAACTATTGGGTTACAGGTTTATGTGACTGGGTTTAAACAAAGGTCAGTGATGATCATGTGATTTTCCAATGACTTACAAAACATGCTAAAGCCCATGTGCTGAGGAAGATCTCTGGATTTCTGGGCCCAGACACTCTTTATAGTTTTCCTTTCACAATGCAGCAGAATGTTCAAGTTCAGACACAATAACCAAAAATAATTTGCAGGAACTAGTAGGCTTTTTTTTAGTGCATTACGGTACCATTGCATTCACTGCCCCCATTACAGAAGATGAGTGCCATGCTTTTAAACAGATCAAATTAATCAATTACAAAATGCGTGTCCAACTATTTTCAGTAGAGCAGTGGAAGAAGGGTTGCAGAATTGAACTGAAATGAAACGTGACATGAAGCGTGACAGGAAGTGAAAGAATATTTCTAGATCAATGCCTTATCCAGATCCCCTTACATTCACTGGGTTCTTCGCTAGAGCTCTTTTCATGTAAAATAGATTGTGTGTAATCCTGAAATCTAACAAGCAAACAGACATTTAATTTGCTTTGTGGAGATACCTGAACAACAAAGTCCAACCCAAGCAATCTTCTCAGAAGTCACTATACATATGGTTTGTCAAGTCACAGCATAATATGGAATCTGGTGCATCTGGTGCAACTGTCTTGAGCACATTAAACAAAAGAGGTAGGACAGGAAAGAGGACAACCCACATAAAAGACAACTGAGGATTATGTTACCTCACTATTCAGTTGACTATTCACTTCTAAAAATGCGCTACCAGTTCTGTTTACAATCTTGCACAGGATTTTAAATAATCAGTTTTTCTGCACCCAAGTGCTACATAATCAGTTATTATAATAAATATGATATAATAAATGAACATGGCTGGTAAAGTAAGAATCCCTATCTATTGGAAACTTCATATGATTCACATGGATAGTGTTTATGCTGTCAACTAGACACAGCCAAGCCCCCAATTCAAGCCACTTTAATACTGACCACATGAACCACCTCTGGGTAGATAGGTTCGGTGATTACGTTCCTGTTGTGGGTGATGTACTCCACCATCTCGCTCAACGCTGCCCGTTTGACCTCCTTCCATTTCAAATCGCTCAGTGGGTCGGAGACAAAATCAAAGAGGACGCAGCACTGCCGCAACTTCTGGATGAAGAGCTTCTCCTGCTCTGCAGGGGGAACATCTGCAAGACAGAAAAGGAGGACAAATGGGAATTAAATGGTGGAAACGTGTGTAAAGGTTTCACTTTTATAACAAAAGTACAGTGAGAAATGTTCTGAATAGCTCAAATTAAACAGAAGTGAGATGCAACCATATATCGCAGAAACGATCCACATTTCCGAAGCCTTTGTTTACCACTGTTTACCTGAACATAGCAAGAACTAATTTCACTTCATCATGATTTGATTGGCTGATGCCTCTAATGCTGCATAAAGACTTGATCATATTCTGCCTGACATAGCATGAGCAACAGAACAAAACAGAAACACGGTGCAGTTGGAGATGTTAGATATGATGTCAGGAGTTTGAAATGAAGGACATAATGCTGCTGCTGAGACAACCTTTTATAGCTGGTACAGTAAAAAGCAGCACTTACGGATGTAATGGTTTCTATAATCTTCCCTCATTAGTAATCATGACCAACATTCACTGTTCAAAGCCTTATCCATTTTTCATCTTTCCTTGCCCTAACTGCACCAAAGCTACACATGATTCAGGTTCTTCTCCACTGTATTTTGCAGAGACTTAATTTAGATACTTTTTAAATAGGTAACATAGCTTTTAAAAGACTGTCACCACATCATCAGTGATGCATAAAGCTTGTAGCAGTGCAAGGCCGCACCATTAACCTGCAATTTCAAAATCATTTATGGTGTTGGAACAATGGTATACACTTGCTGACATTGACTCAACATACAGTCTGTACATGTGTGTGTGTTGTCACTGCACAACAGCTAATAAATCAATGAGCAGCTCAGACGAATGAATCACTCTTTCACACTGTGAAATCAGTGAAGGAAATATTACAAAAACATAAAAAGTGAGTTTTGAGCCTAAGTTGAGATTAAGCAAAATGTTGCGCACTGATGCAGAGAAAGAGACACTAGCTCGCAGCACAGAAGCTAGAGGATTTTTTCTCTTGCACTCTGAAACCGTTTCAGGTCTCAGAGGACTTGGAAGGCTTTCCCTACTCCAACATGACAAATGGCTAGGTAGTGCTTTCCAAGCAAGAATTTACTACACTAAGACCTCATCGCTAGCCACAGCAGGGAATTCAAAACAAACAACAATGTGCACTCTCCCTGATACAAGGTCTTGGGCAGCAGACATCTGGGTCAACATGTGTGGGGTAGCCATAAGTTCAGACGGGATAACAAGATATGGCACCAGTGACTGTATTTAAAGGTGTGGTGTGAAAATAGAACGGTTCTACAGGCATATATGGGATATGCAATAATTATACTAATGTTGCATTAGTGCATAAGCACTTGAATGCAAGCTGTTTCATTACTCTAGAATGAGCACTTTGTGGTTACATTAGGGGCAGGTCTTCTCAACATTGACCACCATTTTTCACTGCATTGTTTTTACAATGGCCAAGAATGGACCAACCAAACCACTCTTTGAGTTTAACAATGGTAGAAGGCCAGCATAGATTGTCCTACATGCCTGACGGGGATGGGTGAATGGAGGGCTTATCAGCAGCAACATACAATTTCACCAAAAGGTATCACAACATCCTATGCACTGTAATTATAACAGGTAATATCACATACACAAAAAGTTAAGCAAGTCAAGCAACAGAGAAGCTAGATAACTTGCCCCAGCTGATCACCATGCCAAGCCAATAACCTTCTTCTCCATTAATAATCAAGACCCCATGAGATGTGTCGGCCAGACTGACCTTAAATAGCAGAGGCCATATGAAGAGGGTGTAAAGAAATGATGGGTCGAATTATAGGTGAAACATTGAGAATTAAGAGCATCTATCAGCAGAAAAGGAATACAAAATAAACAAGTATGCATTCATGAGCATATAACAATCTGAAATTAAGGATTGTTTGTTTTAGTTTCCTTAGTGTCTGGCATTTATGTCTATGTCAGGGTAAGTCCTCCACCATGTGTTGACAAACATTTCAATAATCAATTCATTCATGGATAATCAATGAGTTGTTGTGACCCTAGTTAAACCATAAAAATATAGGAAAAAGAAGAAAGGGGAAACTGCCTTTTTATGATACAGAAATCTGCATTCAATGGGACAACCGATTACATGAAGGACAGATTATTGATGTAGGGCAGACGAACAACAGGCTGTATAAAAATAAAGAGGCCCTGGAAATCATCTAGTCCATGTTGTTATGACAAGAATAGAGATGTGAACCAGTTACAAACATGGCAGTGGAGAAGGTAGACATTTCTTTGGATCAAGTCTGCAACTCTTTCGCTCTGGTGTCTTGTCAAAAATACAAAGGAACAGGTTGGCTTGTCAGTACTTTAAGTTAACTTGTTGTTACAAAGTATAAAAACACAGCAGTGACAACAAGAGCCAGATTGAAGAGAAGCAGTCCCACAGAAAAGTCAAATGAGGTAGAAGCAGACTAAGTCTATACAGGTTCTTGAGACATGGTACATTTGGGTAAATCTGATTTTCTGTACCAGACGCGTCTGGAGGCTATGCAGAAATGCAGTTAACATACACCACATTGAAAACCTTGAAGGCCCTCTCCCCTTTTCTATAGATGCTTTCTTTAGAAGAGAAAAAAGATGCATAATAGATGCACACATAAATCTCTACACACAATCATATGACTAGCATGTGGGAGCACAACATTCTATGCATAGAGGAGCCTCAGTTTTCCTGGAAACTTCAGTTTCCACACATTTTCAATCCTTCACTTAGAAGGTATAGTCTACCTTTAGCACAGAAGTCAAGAATCAATGACCACAGCACCAATAACAGTCATTTGAAAGAGAATTAATTCACAGTACTTTTCTAACCATGCTGTTAAGGTTAGAGTTGATGCTGGTTATAAGTAATTAAGCTGACGAGATGCGTCAGTTCTATATAATGCAGCACTGCCGGCTGTTCTAATGCCCACACAGCTGAGGCGAGCGTGAACGTCTATAGGCAACAGGACTTCCCTTACACCTACACGTCTGTGAGTCACGGCAGCACTGCTGGTTTTTCAACATGACATTCAGCTACCTGTATGTTTCTGGTAACGGTCCCATTTTACCTATACAGTGACCTTTTGCTTTATAATTGTACTGAAACAGAGCGATTTGGCAATTACAATTTTGATTTTCAGAGGAGGTACATAACCATGAGTGTGTTCAGAGTTGATTCTGCACCCACAGACAGGGAGTCATGTACACTTGTACACTCTGAGCAGAATAGTGACTTTGATACTTCTTTCCCATATGTCAAAAGACCCAATGAGACCTGGGTGTTAATGGGTCTTTTATGCAATGGGACTGTGTTCAATCAGGTAACAAGTCAGATGACTGCGCAACCGCTGTGAACGGCATTGATGGGAACATAACAATATCAATGTACTTTCTTCTTCGATGCATTTTCATTGCAACGCTATGGTGCACAGTAATCAGGCATTATGATGTAAACCAGGGGTGTCAAACTCAAATACACAGTGGGCCAAAATTTAAAACCTGA
>JAFBJT010086459.1:10717-21563 GCA_016785325.1 Chascanopsetta lugubris
ACAGAGTGTGTGTGTGGCTGTGGACAGAGTGTGTGTGTGTCTGTGGACAGAGTGTGTGTGTGTCTGTGGACAGAGTGTGTGTGTGTCTGTGGACAGAGTGTGTGTGTGTCTGTGGACAGAGTGTGTGTGTGTCTGTGGACAGAGTGTGTGTGTGTCTGTGGACAGAGTGTGTGTGTGTCTGTGGACAGAGTGTGTGTGTGTCTGTGGACAGAGTGTGTGTGTGTCTGTGGACAGAGTGTGTGTGTGTCTGTGGACAGAGTGTGTGTGTGTCTGTGGACAGAGTGTGTGTGTGTCTGTGGACAGAGTGTGTGTGTGTCTGTGGACAGAGTGTGTGTGTGTCTGTGGACAGAGTGTGTGTGTGTCTGTGGACAGAGTGTGTGTGTGTCTGTGGACAGAGTGTGTGTGTGTCTGTGGACAGAGTGTGTGTGTGTCTGTGGACAGAGTGTGTGTGTGTCTGTGGACAGAGTGTGTGTGTGTCTGTGGACAGAGTGTGTGTGTGTCTGTGGACAGAGTGTGTGTGTGTCTGTGGACAGAGTGTGTGTGTGTCTGTGGACAGAGTGTGTGTGTGTCTGTGGACAGAGTGTGTGTGTGTCTGTGGACAGAGTGTGTGTGTGTCTGTGGACAGAGTGTGTGTGTGTCTGTGGACAGAGTGTGTGTGTGTCTGTGGACAGAGTGTGTGTGTGTCTGTGGACAGAGTGTGTGTGTGTCTGTGGACAGAGTGTGTGTGTGTCTGTGGACAGAGTGTGTGTGTGTCTGTGGACAGAGTGTGTGTGTGTCTGTGGACAGAGTGTGTGTGTGTATCTGTGGACAGAGTGTGTGAGTGTCTGTGGACAGAGTGTGTGTGTGTCTGTGGACAGAGTGTGTGAGTGTCTGTGGACAGAGTGTGTGTGTGTCTGTGGACAGAGTGTGTGTGTGTGTCTGTGGACAGATGACCCTAAACCCCGTCGCTCCGCGTTTCATTTCAAATGTCAAAACCACATCCGTTCCGCCGCTTCTGCCGGAGTCCGTTTTCATTTTGCCGCCGCGCTTCAGCTTCAGCTTCAGCCTCTGGTGTGTGAAAGTCACATTGTTCAATGCCCTGGTGGACTTGAATGATGAGTGTGACCAAGAGACACGTCCGTCTCTTTGTCCCACACAAATAAAGTCATCGGGCGACGGCGGCGGAAGTGGTGGCGGCGGCGGTGGGGAAGCGATGGCGGGACATTCCTTCTCGTAGCATATTGAAGTATTTATGTGGGATTTGCGAGTATTAGAATTTCTTTTTTTTATTTTTTTAAATGGCCGCTCTTGTTCTTCTCATCTTCACGGGCCTTTCATGGTTGTTTGACTGTAACACTGATGAGACTCTCTGCACCTCCACTCTCCTCCTCCTCCTCCTCCTCCTCCTCCTCCTCCTCCATCCTTTCCCCCCAAATCCTCTTCTTCCTATCGGCCAATTTAAACAAGCCGGGTCCAGAGAGGAGAGAAGAAAGAGAAGAGAGAGAGGGTGGGGGGGGGGGGGGGGAGAAGGGGAGTTCGGTGGGGGGGGGGGGGGCGAGAGAGTGATGCTGTGGCCTAAGCTCTTTTTTTTTAAACAGTAGAAAAGGAAAATAGAGGAGTGGTAAAGAGGGTTAGGGTGGTTTGGCAGCGAGAAGCCTGTTGGTGCGACCGCAGGTCTTCCCCCCTGCAACACTGACGCAGATCCCCCCCCCCCCCCAAAAAAAAGATAACGCAGACCCCCCCCCCCCCCCAAAAAAAAGATAATGACTGAGACAAAAGCTGCCCCCCCCCTCTCTCTCTCTCTCTCACTTTTATTTTTTCTTCCTCTTCTTTTATAATCTGGTCTCAGATGAAGTTTCATTGTTTCTCATGTGAAGCCAATGACGGCTTAGCTGAGACGGAGAAGCAGGAGGCATTATAGCGCAGGCGTTCTCCCTTTTGGCTCGCCGAGAAAAGAGCAGGGGAGAGTAGGGAGGGGGGAGGGTGGGGTGGGTGGGGGGGTAACAATGGCAGTTTGGGGGCTCCTCGCCGACCCCCCCCCCCCCCCCCCCCCCCCCCCCCCCCCCCCCCCCCAACCCCTCTCAAATACGACTCGGAGAGAACGAGTCGGGAATCTGGGAAGCGACCCAACGTTCTTTTGATGGAAGTTGGCCTCGGCTGCTCCTCATGTACTCGGCTGTCGGAGCAGCGAGGAGGATGGCGGCTATTTTTACTCCGTTAGCGTGAGGCTAGTTAGGAGAAGCTAAGTGTTTACGTCCGGCAGTTAGATGATCAATTTGTACATATTAAAGGGCGGGGGGGGGGGGTGGGGGGGGGGTGGGCGGAGCGATGACATCACTCATTCCAAGGCCCGAGTCACTGTTGACTCGTGACTCATCAAGATTTGACAGATATTGGTCAGTGTTGTGAAATGAGCCTCACTCCAGCTGAAATGCCCCGACAGTTGAACGTGTTGAATTATATGTAACTTTTTGAAGGTGGAGTTTGTTTCGGTAGTTTAATATCGCTCTCTTTGTACGTTGACGTTGGAGTGTTTCCCGTGTGGCTCGTCCACTGCAAAGTCTTCATTTGTTCACTTTAACCTTTAAACTCACTCTGCTCTCTGTTCAGCGCCGATGGAAGATTCAGTCGGAGGAGACGAGGAGCAGAGATCACACCTGTGACCGTGGATCCGCGCGTCCTCGGGACTCTGACACTCACAGGTCGGTGTTGTTGTTTGTATCTGTTAGCACCATGAGCTGTTTATGAAGATGGACATATGTAGCACTCATGATGTCATAGGTTTCTGCACAGTGTTTATGAGGCTCATAGTGGGCGGTTCACTAGTCGCCATCTTGCTTAACTCCTCCCACTTCCTGGTTCATCCAAATTTGGGCAAAGAGGCGGAGCACAGGTAGAGCTGGGGTGGGGCGGGGCGGGGCCCATGGCGCTGTCGCAGCATCCACAGAACGTGTTGGGTCGGCCCGGGTGTCACTCAAGAGGCCACGCCCCTAAATTACGCACAAATTCAAACCTCTATGCAATAAAACAAAGTTTGTGCCAGACTTTAAAACATGTTCCATTCACCTTCTAAAGTTGAGTTGGATTTGCTCGCTTTTGCAGTCTGCCTCAAGAGGCCACTCTGTGAACTGCGGGTTTTTCCACTTGAGTATTGGACTTATCACTCTCTGGTGGGTCCTCGGCTCAGTTGTCAGAGGTGACGGACTGGTCATTTTAACCATCCTTCCACTTCTTCCTCCTCTAATTCACTTCCTCCCTCTCCTCCTGCCCCCCCCACTCTCTCTCTCTCTCTCTCTCTCTCTCTCTCTCTCTCTCTCTCTCTCCATTTTAATCATTCCATTTTTGGGGGGGTTATTAGCGATTGTCTCGATCCCAAATCGCTCTGTCATTTGATAATCTGGGCTGTAGGCTATCGGAGGGGAATTTGCATCAGCGCTTTAAATATGTGTGTGTACGACACGCTGGGGTTTTAATGTCAATCACAACGCCATTAACTGTGAGCGCTCAGAGCCACACACACATCAACGTGAGTGACAGTCATTTGTTCAGAGCTGGAAGAGGCAACGTGTCTGACCTACTGAGCGAGCATGTAACCTGCTCGGGCATCCTGTGTGTGTGTGTGTGTGTGTGTGTGTGTGTGTGTG
Source organism: Chascanopsetta lugubris (assembly GCA_016785325.1). Taxonomy (NCBI): domain Eukaryota; kingdom Metazoa; phylum Chordata; class Actinopteri; order Pleuronectiformes; family Bothidae; genus Chascanopsetta; species Chascanopsetta lugubris. The sequence goes on from JAFBJT010086459.1 coordinate 14,341, forward strand.
TGTGTGCGCTGTAGGGCTGTCATGAGTGATTATGCATGTCTAATGTTTGCTTGTTGTACTTTGTTTAATGTGTCACGTCTGGTTTACCGGAACATCCTCCAACATCTGCCATCATCTCATCTCCTCTGCAGGAAGAGGCCACGCTGACGCAGACGTAAGTCGACTGAGTCATAATTGGTTTTTATTCCCATTTTGTCGACAGAATTCACAAGATTCAGACATAAACATGATCCAAAATCATATTCCTTATCTTCAGGTCCCAACCTGTTGGGATAAAAGCAGCTGTCTTTACTTTAAATTCATGCTTATGTGGTAATAGGAAAACTATGGTTAGTCTCTTACCAGGGCCAGATATTGCATAATAAAAAAAAAAAGATTCATGGCTGATGTTATCAAACCATCATAACAAACACAATTTAATTACACTTGATATTTTACAGTTTAATCACAAACCTTTTCATAAATACCAATAAATATATAGAAAATAGAACCAGATATACAATACATGAATCAAGAGTGTAAATATCTTCTTAGATGAACAGATTAAATCAATCAGCTTTTTAGTCTAACACAGCTTCATTACATTTCACATAAAACACGATTTAAATATTAATGATCAGAACAAATGTGAAGTTGCTGCTGATTGATAAATGAATGTATTAATAATATAATAATACATAAATCCCCAACTATTGTATATATCATAAGACGGTTAAAGAAGTTCAATCCTAAATCTGACTTTTTTATTCTTGTATTCATCAAATTACCAATTGATAACATTGGTGATTAGGACCTTTAAAACATTATCAGTCATGAAATGGTCAATAACAATCCAGGTCACGTGAAACTGTCAAACTATGTCAACAAACAACAAGTAAACAAAAGATTTGTTTTGCTCTTGTTTCTCAGGATGACGACGATGATGAAGACAACGACCCCGGGAAGCTTCACCTGGTCCATTTAGGGATGTTCTGATGAAGAGGTACTTTACATCTTCCTCATCAAGACTCTTGATGAGAAAGTCATCAATTTATACATAGATTTTTTATTTACTTATGTAATGAACACAAAATCAGATTGTACACACACACACACACACACACAAAGTAGAACACGATTTCCTCTTGTCATTGTCACAAAGTGTTAAACCAGAAACCTTTATGTTGTCGTTCGCGTGAAACTGAACGTCCTCACGGATCAAAGTTATTTTTCCGTTTTATTGAAACCAGCAGTTCTGGTGATTTCCTCCTTTTTATGGAGACGACAAAACCTGTTTTAAACCTTGTCATTAATCAGCCTGGAAAAATAAAGACTTGCATTATACTTCCATCACCACCGATATTGAATGTTCCAGGCTTCCTCCGTGAGTGTGTGTGTGTGTGCTGCGTCGACACGTGTGTGTGTGTGTGTGTTTGTGTGTGTGTGTGTGTGTGTGTGTGTGTGTGTGCTGCGTCGACGTGTGTGTGTGTGTGTGTGTGTTGGCCGAGATTACAGGCCACAGTTTTATTCATGAATAGGAGCCAACCGGGGACTTTAAAGCGTCGCGCGGAGCCTGTTTCCTGAACAGCAGCCATGGCCGTGTCAGAGCTGTCGACGCGCCGCGCTCAGCGGCTAATCTGACAGCGCGGTGCGAGCCCTAATCCCTCACTGTATCGTAATCTATTTACTTTGCATTCTAAGAGGATTTCCACCCCAAAAAAATATACAAGGAGCCATGTTGGAAATGGACAGAAGATCAGCGAGGATGCTTTTCTGCTTCCTTTTTTTTGTTGTTGTTGTTTTGTTACCTTTTAAAAAAAAAGAAGGAAAAAAAAAAAAAAAGAAGAAATCATTGTATGTTTTTCGGGGAGTCGATCCTCTGTGAGAGCGAAGGGTGAAGGGAATTACATCCCTGACTGATACTAATACTTCTCTTATGTAAACATCAGGATGTCTGATCATCGTCACACCACAGATAAGTGGCATCTGTCTCTTGACACGTTGATCATTTACAGACCAAAGCTGCATCATCTCCTGATTGTTTGATTTGACAGCTGCAGTGTCAAAGCGGCAGAGTCGCTTAAAGGTGCAGTGTGTAAGATTTGGAGACATCTAAGGGCGATGTTGCATCCATCACCTCACCCTCCCCCTGCTCTGCATGCAGGAGAACCTGTGGGCGACTTCAGTTGTCATTGATACTTCAAAGATGCGTCCACTTATACGACTGTAAAAACATGACGGCCCCCATAGAGAGGACCCCCTCCTTGTATACAGTAAATATACATTAAAGGGCTCATTTAAGGGTAATGGGGGAAAAAAATACACGTGGATTATTATAAATTCATGAAAATGTCAGTATGTAGTTGTTTTGTAATATTTTTGAGAAGAGACAAAACAGACAGAAATCTTACACACTGCACCTTTAACCAGCAGTGAAATCTGCCTCTTTCATAATAACAGAAAACAACTCTCCTCAGTCAGTTTCTCTTTGAGCAATTATGTCAGCTTTGTGGAATCATAATGCTTCATTTAAATTGTGCCCGGCAGCTTTTATTGTGAAGGAGCCGCCCGGCGCTCAAACCTTGGCCCCGGTCTGAGATGACTCACACCGATCGGCTTATTAGTGGCATTAACATGGTGCGAGCTTTGAAACGGCCTTGTTAACATTTGGAAACGAATCCGGCCTCCAGCTCTAACTATTATCCAGGTGATCTGTTGTTTTTCTTTCCTCCTTCGTGCTCCAGCTGTTTCTGTCGAGGCCTGATCTCATCTAATGATGCTGCATCTCTGATTGGACTCATAATGTTTCCCCTCAGGGGCCTGTGCTCGCTCTCTCTCTCTCTCTCTGCCTCTCTACCTCTCTCTCTCCTCTCTCTACCTCTTTCTACCTCTCTCTCTCTCACTCTCATAGGGTTCTCCATGAGTCAAACCCTCACAACACCTTAGAGCAGGGGTGTCAGACATACCAGAGGGTCCAGTCCGTCCCGTGACACGACTCGGCCAAGTGTAAAACTGACAGAAAATACCATTTTTTTACACCAAAAACAATTGTTTACTGGGATTTTTCTGGCCCCGCCCACTTGCCATCAGCGGAGTCTGTATACGGCCCCTGCACTAACTGAGCTCGACTCCCCTGCTATTGACACATTAGACACAACATCACTTCAGACTGACAGTAACCTGCAGAGTCGGGCTCCCACAGAAAAGTGGTGTTGGGTTTCCACGGTTACAGGTTTTCAGCTCTGAGATCAAAGTGCGATTGTTTCAAGAAGAAAAGAACTTAATGACAGAGCAGAGAATCTGAGTTTAAGGAGAATTAACGAGGACTCAATCAAGTTGTTTTAGCCATTAGTGAAGCGCGAGGATTGAAGTGGAGGTAATTGTTTTCTTATTGTTTCGGTTTTGTGTGAAGGATCCTCAGACCTGTCACTTTAAATGCAGTGTGTAGGATTAAGTGACAACTAGTGGTGAACAGCAGTGTCCAAATTGCAGCCCGGGGGCCGACTGTGGCCCGTGGTCCATTTTTATACATGTAGACTTAATAAACTTTATTTTTATTTATTTAATCAATCTGCTAAAGTTTCACCTTATAACAGAATATTGCAGTAAAATGAAAACTTAAGACATGTTTATATTAGAAATGTGTGTTGAAACATGTCTTTTTTAAATATTACATTACATAATATATTTCATGACAGTCAAATTATTGCTGCTTTGAATATATTGTACAATGTATGAGAATATATATTTTTTGATTAATTCCAGGTCAAATGTTTATGGTATACTTAGTTGAAGATATATGATGCTCATTCTTTATACTTTGCAATATTTGCTTGAAGAGGAACAGATTTATTAACGTAAATACATCAACACATAAATAAATGTTTTGACATATCAAAATGTATCGTCTAATATATGACATTAGGATTTTCACTATATGTTCATATATTATAGTATTAATATTTATTTCAACACTCTCCCTCTCAAGTCTGAGGGTAAATCTTCTCCTCTCTCCCTGCCTCACTTGTCCTCCTTATTCTTTTAAAGGCGTCATTGAGACGTGAACTAAATGGCTGAATGTCCCTTTAACCTGTGAGCCCTCAGTCGCTGGATCTGCTGACGGCCGGCGTCGCCGCCCTCTGGCTCCCAGCGAGGAACCGACTGAATGGAAAAAGGAAACGTGGCCAACGAGTCCGACGGGCAATTGTGTTGACACGCGGAGACGAGGACGAGGACGGTGGGAAAGTTGTGAAGCCTGCAGGTCAACAAGCCTCCATTCAGGCTCCTGAACCAACGGCTGCAGGGGACGGGACAAGTCGGGACACGGGGACGAGGAGCTGCTGCATCTTTTCCACATGAGATAACACCCTGCCTCTCTCCTCTGCAGACCCCCGCGCCTCTCTGCTCCACTCGCAGACTCAGGACGTCGTGAGACAGACAGAAGAAAAAACAAAAGGAAAAAAACCTCCAAAACAAACAGTCGACAGGAAGTCAAATAGAAGGAGAGGAACCAGCAGGAACCAGTCCGGTCATGTGCGAGTCAGCGGCAGGGACCTGAAGAAGAATTGAGGAAGTGTTTGACGACTCCGCGCAAACTGAGCTCAGACACCGATGTTGCATCACAAGCGGTGGAGGCGGGAAGCGTGAGCTGTGGGGCGAATGACAGGCATAGTGGCCAAACGCCGGTACTGCGACTCGTCCGTCGGCCACAGAATCGTGGCTCCGTGTTTGGACTTCATCTTGCGTCAGAGCCCTGAGGCTGGAGGAAGATGCAGCAACTCTATTGATCGCGCGTCGTAGAATTAAGAAGGAGTCGAAATCAATGGACTCGGACGAAAAGAGTTTTTATGCTTCTTGAGCAATTTTAAAGTCACTTAAGTGTTGACATATATTCCCGTTCTATTGGAGCCCCCCCACCCCCCACCCCCCGCCCAGAAGATCAAGTCAATTTAGTTTTGATTTTATTTCCTACACAGCGCCAGATCACAACAGACGTCATTGAACTGTATCTTTCCTCTAAATCAGCTCAACACTGTTCTTTCATCGAACAAACTGCAAAGCCTGATGTTATTGATCTTATTTACTCGTCAGCAACTCATTTCTCTCTCTCCATGGTTGCGCAGTTCTCCTCCTCTCTCTCTCTCTCTCTGTGTCGCTCACAGCCGAGGCTCAAATCAATGCGCGGGCAACAGGCAGCTGCGCAGGCGCAGGCGCGCGCGCGCCTGTGCTTATGCTAGCGTTTAGCTAAAAACACCGGCGTGTATCGCAGATTGTTACGGCTGCTCGCCTTGGTGTTCCTTCCTTGAGGCTGACCTTCTCCACGAAGTCTCACCTTATTTGTATTTTGATATTAGTCTTTTACTTTGTGCCAAACTGAAAATGTTTCCTCTCTTCTCATTTGCAGGAGGACACGTTTGCGGTACAACACCCGCGAATGGTTCATTTAGAAGGGTTCTTATTTCCTTCCAAGCTCCTCCTCCTCCTCCTCCTCCTCCTCCTTCTTCTTCTCTGATGTTTTCAAACAGACTGTAAACAAACAGGAAGCAGATTGAAGAGAGACTCATCGAAGATTTCTGAACATTCGCACAACTCCTGTGAGGTTTCCATCACCGTTGTTTGGAGCTGGAGCTCCGTGAGGAAACGAAACACCGGTAGGGACTCGCACCTGACGCCAACTAGTGGACTGGAGGAGCAATGACATCGTGACATCAACACCAGCTCTTGCAGGCACGATGGTGGGATGTCGTCGTATCGAAGTAAAGCGTTAGACGCTTCCTTACATCAGGCTGAAGTGTCATTAGATATAGAAATAGGAGATGTAGAGAGGACCTCAACTCATCTGAAGCCGCAGGTTCGAATCCCGGGAGGACACGCCATGAATGACGAGTCTCTGCGGACGGCCGCGCTGTTGGACCGCAGAGGTCGTCGTGGATTCTGGATACAAAGTGCGCGCAGTTTCATGGGTCCGGACATTTTGACATTTCACAAAACAAGATGCACAAATAAAGAAGAAGAAGAAGAAGAAGAGGAGGAGAACAAAAGAACTTTGCGCACAAAAGAGAAGAAACCGGAGACGAGGCGCTGCTTTCTGTCGGGCTGACCCCAGATTAACCCGCCAGGTACATTTAATCCTCCTGTGTATCACCTCTCACTCCTCATACCGGCCTATAAACACACCGGGATGCCAAGCTCTGGCGACAGTTGACAGCCAATGAAAGACAAGTGTGTGTTTGTGTGTGCATGCGTGTGTGTGTGTGAGAGTGTGTTGGTTCTTGTCCTGCATGGAACTAAAAGACAAAAAAGCATCCTAGCATGCAGGCTGCTATCAGGCGCATCTCCTGGTCCCTTCGTATCGTTTTCTGACACACACACACACACACACACACACACACACACACACACACACCTCTGACTTATGGAGGCCTCTGTCTGTCTCGCAGCGTCTTTATCTGTCTGTCTCTCCTGCAGATACCATCGCAGCCGTCCAGCGCGGTTCCAGTTCACTTCCTGTTCGAGTGTGAACCAAATGTCAACAGTTTCCAGTCCACCCACATTCACACGCCCTCGCCGGAGCAGGTCCGGGGGTCAAAAGGTCAACGGCTGACGACGGGGGCGGCGCGGTGCAATCGATCGGCCCATTGAAGGGAGGACGGAGGCGTCGGAGCTCAGGTTCAACACACACACACACACACACACACACACACACACACCACAGTGTAAGTGATGACCTGGTCCAATCATGTCGTCCTCTCGTATATTAAGTATCACTCTCATGCAGCTGCAGGAAAACAGCTGGAGAATCAATAATTTAGCATTTTTCAGTGAAATTTTAAAATCTAAATTTACTTAGACATTTTGAATAAGAATTTATAATTTTTTCAGTGGGAATTTGGTCACATTTGATTATTTTGGTGTGGTTTAAAATGTGTGTAACTGACACGTGTCTGTGGGATGAACCTGGTGTTGACCTGAAATTATCTAAAAATCCAGACTGATCATTTGTGAAAAAGAAAGATAAAAATAATGACTTGAACTATTTGACCAGATTACATCACATCACTTAAATCTTCCTCACTGTAGAATATCAAGGTTAGGCTCCGCCCTCCTCCTCAAAGCCAGACATCAGTCGAGTTCACGACCCGAACAATTCGATTTGTTTATTTCATTTTATTTTTCAGGCCTGGATAGAAAAAAACTAAACCTTATTATTAGAATAAATGTACAAATAAATCTCTATATTTATT
>JAFBJT010086459.1:21583-34083 GCA_016785325.1 Chascanopsetta lugubris
GTCGATGTTTTTAGATCTGTCCTGGTTTATAATCGTTTCCATCTCGACGACGTCAGTTATATATTTTGTCTGAAGACAAAGTTGAAGAGTTGAAGTTTGGTTCTGGATCATGTGAAGGACAGAGGAGTCAGAGTTCAGGTTTCTTTACTTTAAATTTAAACTTAAATCATATAAAGCTCTTTGAAATTAGTATTATGTTTCAATTGCAGCGTAAATTAATTATCTTATAAATTCTTTTAATATCTGTTTGAATATCTTGTTGTCTGATAAACTCAAGAAGGACGAGTGTAAATAAACGTATCAATAATTATAATGATATAGTTCCTCTTCTACTGTAACATTTAATGCTGCATGTTTTCACATTCAAATGAATCAATCAGATTTTTTATGAATTTAAATGATAAAAGAAAATGAAACTAATAGTTCCATTAAGTTTGTTTTCTCATTTCAAGACCCCTTATCTTTACAGGAAGATAAGTTTAAATTTTTTTTGCTATATTTGAGTATTTCTAACTCAACTATATTTAGTCGACTTTCTAAATATAGTTTAAAGGGAAATAATCTTAATTTCGTCGATTCAATCGAACCGGAGAATAATTCTAAATTCAAACCACGTGATACCTCCCGTGAAGTGATTGTTTTTGGCCTCAGACTCAAACAGGAAGTCAAAGATAATGAAGAGGAGCTGCAGAAACTTTTATATTTTCAGATTCAAGGAAAACGTGCGGATGTTTTTGTTCTTTCAGAAACAAAATGTAATAATCTGATGTTGCAGCGACACATTTAGAGATAATGTAAATGTGAGGACATAGTTTTAATCTGCAGATTGAATCTGTTTTATCTCCTTTTATCATTTATTTCAGATATCGTTAAATACAATTCATTCAGATATTGCGTATTTTCTGTATTCACGTTAAATTGCGTATCCCCCCCCCCCCCCCCCCCCACCCCCCCCCTAAATGTTTGTTTGATGTAAATCCTCCGAACAAATCCTCCGCTGTCCGCGGACACTCGCTGCGCTGTTTGCGCGTCTTGGCGCAAACATGTTTTAATGTGCGCAGATATTTATTCAGCTGCTGCGACCTCATTTGCATAAAGACAGGGAGGGGGTTGAGGGGAGGGGGGGCAGCAGCTGAAACACGATCTGCACGTGCAGGCACTGACAATATGAATCGATCAGAGCTTCTCATGACATCGATTCTTATTATTTTTTTATGGCGGTGACTTCAAACTGTCTTTGGATGGAAAACAATTAATCGAATATCGATAGTGAAAAATCTCCTCTGTGAAGAAAACAATCGGTTAGACGGTCACGTGACTCGATCGGGCCTGTGATACTAAAGTCAGATAGTCAGGGATTGTTGATGATTTTCTTTTCAGCCTTCAGATGATTTTAGAGCAAAGTGTCTCAGGTACAATGTGAATGTTTAGATGATCAATCAGAGACGATGTGACTGGATGATTGATCGTCTCGTCATTGATTAATGTGATTAATGTAAGTGTTTTTTGTTCAACTTTAAAAACGAACTAAAAAAAACGACATTTCTAGTCAAATCATAAAACAATACAAAGTGTCACAAGTTAATAGTTAAATATTTAAACGTGTTTTGGCATTTAAATGATTACTTACGTTTCAAAATATGAGTAAACATCAATGTTTTTTATTATTGACTGTCGTTTACTTTGAAATTGAATCTGAAAACACTGTAATTATAAAAAATCAATTATTTATTTGAATATCAGTCTAATGAATTTATTTACTGTTCACAGGTAGAGAAAATAGTAGATTTCTGTTTTTTAGAAATACAGATGATCGATTATCTGTGACGAGTAACGTCACGCGACTCGAAACCGATTTGAAATTCGATGCCTTGATTTTTTTCGAACCCAGAATCACCAAGAATTCATTCATAAAATCATGAACATTTAAATAATCACCAGATTAAATTCAGAGTTCGCCGTTTAGAAGCGCATGCGCACGAGCGTCGGCTGCTCCGCGCTTTTTGTGCGCAAATTCTCTACGTAACAAGTTACGTTACTTTTCTTATGTCAGTGCCCGTGTGTTTCGTTCATGTGCGGCCTTCAGCCTGCGCGCACCCGCACACATGCACGCGCTAAAAACAACCTTCCTTTCTTCTTCTCTCTTTTTTTTATTTTTTATTAACGCTTAATGTTAATGCCTTCACACACACACACACACTGTGACCCCCTAACCTGGCCCCACCTACGTAATTAGCGCGGTGCTTCCTGCAGCTTGTTTGGGAGAAAACACGAGTCATTATCGCAACATTACAGCTCCGCTTCTTTCAATTACAGCTCCATCACATGTCTCAGGGCTTTTTAAAGGACTCGCTGTTTCTCCCGGAAGCCACGAGGCGAGCGGGAGATTAAACCCCTCTCTCTCTCTCTCTCTCGGTCTTTAAAATGGTAAATCAAGGCCTGCGCGCGTTCACGGCGGCTTGTATTAATTATGAGCTAATCTGCGTTTAGCCCCGTTATAATGAAAGAGTTAAAAACAAATGTCAACGACGTTTTCTTAAATAATATCGCTGTTGGAATGAGGAGCCAGCGGAGAGGAGTTTGCCGGGCGACATGCAGGGGGAGGAGTCAGGTGGAAGGGGGCGGGGTTTAAGAGAAATGAACTTAGGGAAAGTAAAAAAATAAATATGACTTAACGGATCTTTATTGGATGAACATGTATGTGAGGGTGGTCGCCTTAAAGATACATTCAACATCTCACTGTCATGTTGCAGCTGCAGGAATCCACATTTTCCTCTGCAACAGAAAAAAAATCAGAAAAATAATAGAAATTAAAATAGAAATCAAATAAAAATGCTTTGACTCCAGTGATTAAGCCAAGTGCTGCGGTTCAAACATCACGACAATGCCCAGGGAGGCTGTGAAGATGTAGAGGCTAAATCCAGCATCATCCTAATTAGCATAATTATTATCAGAATCATTTTCCGGAAAAACAAAAAACAAAATGCAAGAATAAACTGCATCTATCTTTTATTTTTTGGAATTAGCCAAAACATTTAGTCTCCGAGTCAAAACGATGAATATAAAAACTGAACTTTATGGCCAATTTTGTTCTCTTTGGAATATTTGGAAAGATTTACATACACTTTTTTTTTCTTTTTTTTCTCCCAAAGTGGAAATAAACAATTTTTAAAATTCAGGAAAACAAAATAAAAATAAAACACCAACTAAACATGGTCACTGTAACTGACCCAAATACATATTTACAGATTTCAGCTCCTGGTCGCAGCTGATCTAAAAATCTCTGTCGTCCTAAAATAACAAATTTGTTTTGTTTTGTCTCCAGAAATAAAAACTGTACAGGAAGTCGTCGGTCGGTGGCTGGGGTCAGAGGTCGGAGGTAAAGAGGTGCAGCCGAGGGGAAAGTATCCAGAGAAGCTGGTGGTCAAAGGTTTGAAAGGACTTTTTTTTTTTTATTTGTTGTTTTTAAATTTGGATAAAAACAGTTTTTACATCATCCAACAGGGGGCGTCTTTAAAAACTGATCCTGGTGTTTTCTCTTCACAGGACTCGGGACTGCTGCTGCTGCTCTTCTTCTTTTATCAAAAAAAAAAGAGGACGAGAGGAAGAAGAAGAAGAAGGAGTCTGATCCATCTCATCGTCTTAGGGTTCGTAAAATTTTCTTTTTGTCTTTTGGAAAAAACGAGCGGGAGCTAAACGTGGAACATAAAGGAGGGAGCAGACGAGCAGGAGGGAGGAGGAGGAGAAGAAAAAAAAAAATCTTTTTTTTGTTTTTTTTCTTAAAGCCCGATCACAAGACTTGGAACCTCCAGGAGGCCTGGTCTTTGTAGTCCAAGCAGTCTGTGGCGTTAAAGTTGAGTTTCCACGACGACGCGGCGCTCTGCTCTTTGTAATCCAGGCAGTCGGACGAGTTGAAGGCCAGGCCGGAGCCCCCGTACGCCTGGTGGTGGTGGTGGTGGTGGTGGTGGTGCCCCGACGACTGGCTGATGTGGTGGTGAGGGTGGCCCGACATGGAGGAGGCCGTCATGGGGCTGAGCTGGTGGGGGTGGTGGTGCGAGTGCATGGGCGCCAGGTAGGAGCCGCAGTCCACGCCGCTGAAGTACGAGCCGGAGGGGGCGGGGTAGCCCTGGCCGTAGCCCGGCGTCTGGTTGTAGGACATGGGGTAGGAGGTGGCGGCGGCGGCCGAGCCCGACATGGAGCGCTGCATGCAGGAGGCGTTGGAGGGCGGGCCCGGCTCGGGCAGCGGCGCCACGGCCGGCGCCGGGGCGTTTCCCGGGGAGATGGCGGGGCTCCAGATGGAGGAGACGGTGCTGATGGAGGTAGAGGTGCTGCTGCTGAGCGCCGCCGCCGCCGCCGCCGCCCCGGCGTGGTTGGCCGAGGAGGACGAGGAGGAGGAGGAGCCCGTGCTGGAGACGGCGGGCGGCGTGAACTGGCCGCTGCTCTCCGAGCCCGTGCTCTCGCGCGCCGGCGACGACTTCTTCTTGGGCGGACGGGCTTTGGCGCTGCTGCCGCTCTGCTGCTGCTGCCGACACTTGGCCCGCCGGTTCTTGAACCACACCTGCGAGAGAGGAGCCACAGTCAGTACACACACACACACACACACACTCTCTGAGACCACGCTGAGATACATTATGGAGGAAAATTGGGGGTTATTAGGCATCAAGGTTGATTTCCAGCGCGGCCCCTCGGCCGGGACCTGCCGGGGGTCTAATTTCAGAGCCGGTGCCGGGCTCTAAGATAACAGACTCTCTGGTTTCACCACACAGAGCCGTAACTCTAGAGCGCCGAGAGGGTCGGCTCATGTCGAGCGTTTTGTTTCACACACGCATTCTGAGAATAACTCAAATTGTGAGCGAGAGGTGGGCGAGAGACACCGAGAGAGAGAGAGAGCAGGGCCCGGCGTTCCTTCTTTAAAGTCTCTTAAAGGTTTTCCGCGTGGCCGATTCAATGTTTCCGATCAGGTGACGCCGACTTCATCAAACATTGATGAGACGATCAGATGGAGGAGAATCACATCGGAGATAACGAGGTGTCGGACAAACCGTGGGTTTGCATGGACGAACTCTGAGCGATAAATAAACCACTCCACAGTCTCTGCTGACTGAAGATAAGAGTTCAATCACAAGAGGAAGTATGAAGTTGTTGACTTGCATCCACTTTTACCTCATGGGTTTTTATGAGGGTTCATTTTTTATGTGGAATTCATTCATCAGTTATGTTTTCTCTTTGTTAATCAGGACTGATTTGGACGTTTGTATTTTAAAATCCATAAATTCATATTTGGAGGTGAAGAGAAACCTTTACAAAGTCTGTGTTGATTTAAGATAAAGAGTTAAATCACAGGAGAATTTTATCCTTAAATTGACCTTTAAGTATCAAGTTACACCTACTTTTACCTTATCTCTATTGAATTAATAACTTTAATTCAGAATCAATATACAAACTTCATTAATTAAGACTGATAAGGACTTTGTACTTGTTTGTATTGTACTTGTTTGTATTAAAAACGTATAATTACCAACATTCTGTTCAACTTAATTAACATTAATCTGTGTGCTCTTGATTGTTTATTCAATTGTTTATCCTCCATGGGTTTGTTTTGCTGTAACAACTGTTTTTGTTGTATTTACTTTAAGTTGAATATAAATAATATGATCACATGACCTTTTATTATTCCTCTGGCTGCTTTTCATTGTGCAACTGGATCTTTATCATCTGTGTGGTAGTTACCATGACAACACGTGTTTATTGTCATAATAAAGGATTCATACTTTTACACTGACGAGCCAACATCTGTAATTAGCGTTGTCTGTCAGATATTAAGATCATGGTTGATCATATCTGTAAACAACCAGCTCCAGTTTGAACCACCAACTTGTAAACACACGTGTGACGTCATCAAAGGGCAACGGGACTCACATGAGTCCAACTTTAATGAGGTTAATTTAATTATCCTCCTCTGGGATTAAAGTGTTTCAATGTGTGTTTTTACAGAACGATTAAAAACATATTGGAACTCATTAAGATCAGTAGACAGATCGTTAACAGTCAGCTGAGTCGGTTCGTTTAAGGGTTAATTAAAGTATCAACACATATGGCAGCACTTCCTGGTTTTGAATTAATACATTTAAACTTAAAAAATAACTAAATTAAAATGTTAAGGTTTTTTAAAGTAACATATTCGTTTGTCTTATCATAATGAAGTAAAAACATTTTCTGCTTCACTTAAGAATTTTTAAATCTATAATAAGTTTTGGTAACTTTACAAAATGAACATTTCACTTGTTACTGCTCCTTTCTGATCTAATACTCATGTCAAGTTGAAATGGTCTCGTGACATTTCTTTTTTTTAATTCCTTCCTATGTAGTTATTTGTTTCTGTGTGTTGTTATTGGTGTGTGTGTGTGTGTGTGTACCTGAACTCTGGACTCGGGCAGGTTGATCTTCAGCGCCACCTCCTCCCTCATGAAGATGTCTGGGTAGCGAGTCTTAGCGAACAGAGCCTCCAGAACATCCAGCTGAGAGCGAGTGAAGGTTGTTCTCTCTCTCCGCTGCTTCCGAGGCGTCGCTGCAGGAAACACACACACACACACACACACACACACACAGTTAGTTTTCCTTTACAAATGTTTGAATCTGTGTTTCTGTGTCTCTATGGAAACATTCAAACGTCTTCTCTAAATATCCTGAAGTCAAGTTGAGTCAAATGCATTATTTATTTATTAAGAATGAAATTTTCAAAAGTCTTCAATGTTTTCTTTTCTCCTTCTTTCTCTATTTAATCTCTTCAATAAATTCAAAGACTGAGAAATATAGTTAAATAAACTTGAACCATCTATTGTAAGTTTTAAACCAACAATGATTTCAGAGCGTATCCATCTCACACAGATTCATGACATGATACTTTAAACAAATACTTCATTTCAAATGTTATGTCCGTGTAGCATTAAAAACATTTAAAGTTGATTCTACACTCAAGTCAATGTTTAATCTATTTTCATTGAGAACTTATAAGACCTGATTTATTATAATAATTATTATTATTGTTATCATTCATCCTTTGACTGCAGCTTTCTCTGTCGTGGTGCATTAACCTGTGTGTGTGTGTGTGTGTGTGTGTGTGCACCATGTGTACTTACACACGGGGGTTAGTAAAGAGCCTTTATAGGCCGCAAACAATTATGAATATTATAATAATTATCATCATTACTACTACTACTAGTAGTATCATGACTATTATTAAGTCTGTTTGAACTGCAGTTCCCTCTTTGTTGTTGCATTAACCTTTAATGCATGTGTGTATTAGTGTGTGTGTGTGTGTGTGTGTGTGTGTGTGTACCTGGGTATCCCACGGAGGGGTGCAGCAGGTCCATGGCCGCTCCGCTCAGCCCCAGGCCGTTGACGCCGTACGGGGGCTGTTTGAGGTAGGACATCATGCTACAGGCGGTCACTGCACCACCCAGCTCCGGCCACTGGCTCACTTTCCCCCGGGGCTGCTGCAGCTTGACACGGGGCACGGAACCGAGCCGAGACACTAGCGGAAACAAGAGGGGGAGAGGGTCAGAGAACCGGAAACACGCGGAGATCACACTTTCAATAATAAAAGGTTATTCAGCAGGAAATACACGAAGGTTGTTGTTGTTGTTTTTTTATTCACCTCGCAGACACTTTTTGTTTTGGTTTTTAACCGGAAGTGACTTTGCGAGTTCGCTCGAGACGTAGAATTTTAGCTTCTGATTCTCAAACGTCAGAAATAAATAAAAGCATTAAAAGGTGATTTTAAACGGAGGAGTTCTTTCCTTCATCTGTCCATTTCATTTTTTGACGTTGAGAAAAAAAAAAACTGGGAATTTGAATCACGTCAGATTTTCACCGTCAAAGAAAAGTGAGTGAACGATCCTCCAGCGAGAATACGAATAAATTCACTTCAGCACTTTTTATACTAAACAACATGTTGGAGATCTATGTATTTATTAATGATCGATTATTCATAAACGGTTTCCTTCCTGCGGTAAAGTCACGCACACACGCGCACTTTAACGGTACACGCGCAAAGCCCAGTCTTTCTATTTACTACAATAAAATGTTACTAAATAATAAAATAGCTAGCAAACAAATGTTTTATGGAATAAAGCAGCTGGAGGAAAATCAGGTCTCTTACTGAAATATGAGTTATGTACTTTCGTTCAAAGTAAAAGGAGGTAAATAAAACACGATACATTTAAATTACACATTTGGATTTTCCTTAATTATAAAATCAGAGATCCTATTTTTACGCAATGTACGTTGGAAACCTGAAACGTCAGAATAAAACTCCTGACTGATAATATAATGTGTGCGTGTGTGTGAGTTTACAGGCCTGAACACGAACACACACACACACACACGAATATGAAAATGATCTGAACCTGTTTTAAAAAGTAAAATCACAGATGAAGTGATTTTTTTTGTCTTTGTTTCTTTAAATGTCTAAAAACAAAGTTTCCTGTGGATAAAAAACAAAACAACTGGAAACATCTGCACCAATGACATAAGGAATAAAGCTGTTTTATCTTAACTAAGTACAATAATTATTACTATCATACATACCTGACGTATCACTTTAATTATACATTTATTTTAATTAGTGGAGAAACTCAGGCACCTTCTTCTTCACTTTAAAACGCTGAGGGAAATGAACTAAACTCCCTTAAGAATATATAAATATATTTTGTTCACTTCTCCTAAAATCGCACCATTTACAAATAGAATAAAACTACGAGTTAGATTCAATTCCCTGCATTTAAAACATGTTTTACTTTTTACTTTAAAGGCTATAAGATTTTTTTCTCAGCACAAAGAGCCGAGTTTAAGATAAGGTGTTTTACATATACATTTTGAGCATTAGGTAAAAGTATAATATTCTAAGTTACATTCACAACATTAATACATGTTCATCCAACTTACAAACAAACATGATCCTGATGAAAGTTTGGAACCAAAACAACAAATAATAATCTAATCAAGTCCTCCTCCTGCTGCTGCTGCTCTCTGTGAAAAACGATTTAAGATAAGTGAAGTTAACTTTCACTGCTTAAGGTGAAATTAGCATCGGATGCATTTAAACAAACCTGATTGAGACTAAGAGAGAGTTCAGCAGCTGCTGACAGGCCGCAGAGAGACGGACTGACGAGCTGCTGCTGCAAATGAACTCAATTAGAATTTAGATGAGACCTCCGGGGAGAGAGAGGGAGAGAGAGGGGGAGAGAGAGCGAGAGAGAGAGGGAGGGAGGGCGAGAGAGAGGGGGGCTCTTATCTTTCCAAATAAATTAACAAAAACCAAAACACGCCTCTCCAATTATCTCCTGAGCGCCTGAAAACCTTTTAATGGCCACTTACTCCCAGACTGAGAGAGAGAGACGAAGAAGAAGAAAAAGAAGAAGAAGAAGAAGAAGAAACAGGGGAAGATCTATTTCGTGCTGCGGAGGAAGACGAGTCACTGTGCAGCGCAAAGTTCTAATAGGATGAATAAAATAAAAAGACAGTAGCTCCAGTGAATTTAAAGTTAAAACATGGACTGAAGTTTGTCCTTTTAGAGCGTAAAAAATGAGAGTTACGTCACATGCGTAGACTTACGCAAAGAACGAGAGAAACAGCTTTACGTTGGAGGAATTCACGAAAAGAAGAAAAGCGTAAATTACACGTTGTCACCTTGTTATTCTGTCTTCTTTCCCTCTACCTAGTTTCCTTCCCGAGGCCGCACACACACACACGCATACAAACACACGCGTGTGCACACACACACACACACACACACACACACACCACACACACACACCGTGACCTTACGGGTTTAAACAGTTTCACCTTAAAAGGGCATTTTCGCCTGCGTCAAAGTCTGAGAGTTACGCCACTTGCGTAGAGTTTTACGCCAAAAAACCTGAACTAAACACGCAGCTTTCCCGCAAAATGGAGGGAGAACAGGAGTAAACAGGACACAAACACACAAACAGTAGTTACCTGGTTGTTGTTGTGGTGGTGGTGGTGGTGGTTCTGCTTCTGGTTCTCTCCCCCCGGTGGAGCCGCTCAGTAAACTAATCCAGCAGCGGCAGCAGGAAGTTTGCGGAGCCGCAGCAGAGACACGAAAAAGCCGCTCAGAGACAAACAGCGGAGTTCAACCCGAGCTGCATCTCTCTCTCTCTCTCTCTCACACACACACACACATACACTCACTCACTCTCTCTCTCCCTCTCTCTCACACACACACTCATTTACATGTAAACACACACTTCCAGGAGCAGTGCGCGGAGCGGAGCCTCGTCGGCCGCACAGGCGCCGCCGTCGTCGCCTCAGCGCGTCCTCGCCGCCGCCGCCGCCAAATAAATCAGACTCATTTGCTTTCGGCTCCTCGCGCGTGTGTCAGAGAGTTAAGGTGATTTTCTAATGGAGACGGATGGAGATTGATCACCTTCTCTCCGCCCCGCGCCTCTAAGAGCGGAGGACACCTGCAGATCCGCCTCCCGCAGCCAATCAGCGAGCGCCCTGGCCCTGACGGACAGCCAGGGCGGCCAATGAACGCGCAGAAAGCACTCCCACTCACTCCCATCGCCCCCCGCCCCCCCCACCTCCCTCCCTCTCCCGCTGCCACTCTTCTGTCCCTCCCTCCTTCACTCTACCACCCCCCCCTCCCCTCCAACCTCCAACCGCCCCCCCTCCTCCTGCAGGTCCCGGTCCCGAAACCAAACGAACCTCCGAGAATGTTTTACAAGGCCTCGCGCCACAAGGTTTTTTTTATTCATCTATTTTATCCATTTAATTGATATTTTTCCCCTCATTTCGTCGCTGTGATTACAAGCAGGAATTCAAATGTGAAAATAATGAAATAATTGTACAGGAGCAGTTTGAGGTGCATTAGTCGCTGCAGGAGGAGAGGAGGCAGCTCAGAGGGGATTTTTCTTTTATTTTGAAAAATCTAAATATATAAATATAGTCGCTCGAACACTTTATTCTCCTTCCAAATTCCAAATGTTAAAATAATAATTACTTTTAAACATTGTAATATTTTTTATTTTTATTTTGGCAACGACTAGTTACTGGTTAAGATTTTTTTTAAATCACAAAACCAGATGTTAACAAATTCACGAAATGCTAAAGTCGAATCTTTAGTTGTACATTAAAGTCTTAAATGATGTAAACGCCGTTTAAACGCATAATCTTAAAGGCGTCGTGTGTTTTATTGTTTAAGTGAATATTTGACTTATTACGAATTTAACTCGTTTAAAAAGCTGCACGTGAGATTGTTTTTTCAAACGAGGAAAAATGTTAAATTTATTCGTTTTGATTTTTATTGTGATGCACCCTCTCTCTCTCTCTCTCGCTCTCTCTCTCTCACACACACACACGCACACACACATCAGCCTCATGAATATTAATGAGCTCTAATCCCCATTTAGAATTACATTTGAGGATGGTTGACGTAAAGTTTAATAGGGACAGACCTCCAACTCACTGCAGAGAGAAAAACACATGAAGAAGAAGAAAAGCTGCACCAAACATCAAGCGGTGAAAAAATAAAGTAAAGATGAATCCAACTCAGATGTTTTTAAACCAAACATCTATCTCTAAAACGTAGCCCTTTTTACGCATTGTGCGTAGAAGGGGTTCGTGGATACGCAAAGAAAAACTTGTGTGAATGAGGCCTGAGCTGAAAGCGAGCTAATACCGGAATGATGGAAATTACGTGTGTGTGTGTGTGAGGAAGAGGAGGAGGAAGAGGAAGAGGAGGGGAATCAAAGAGGAAGCAGAAGGGATTTATTAGTGTAAACTCGTGCACCTGTGCGCACCTTTATCTACGGAAATTGCGCAAAGCCACAGCTACGTGACTCTTTTTACGTAAGAAAAGTGATAACTAGAAAAGAGGAGGCGACGCTAATGTTTTTTCCTGTGAATTGATTTTTTTTGCACATTTCTGTGAACCGGAAGTGGGTCAAATACTTTTAATGCAGCGTTTTCCTTTTTTTATTTGCACCTCATCAGAAGTGTGAGGGCCCGTGGGGAGAGAGACCCCCCCACCCCCTCCACACACACACACACACACACACACACACACACACCACACACACACACACACACACACACACACACACACACACACACACACACACAAGCTGTGTTAAATTATGCAAAAGGGCATTCAACAAATATTCTCCCCACAACAACAAACGACTTATTCTGACATCATGTCCCTTCATTTCCGCCTCTTCCCCCTCTTCTTCGTGGGTTTAATTCGTGTTGCTGCTGCAGCAGAGTGGGGACCCTCAGATAAAACCCCTGCACAAGTATCAAGTGATCAAGTTGCAGCAACCTTTTGTAAGAAGAGTATTTTGTCTAATCCCAAATTGCAGTAGAATTTTCTTAATGCTGAGCCTGTAAAGCCTAGGATTAGGAAGAGGAGGAAGAGGAGGAAGAGGAGGAGGAGATGGGGGTGGGGTGGGGGGGTAAAAGTTTTGTCCCCTCAGTAA
>JAFBJT010086459.1:46801-61801 GCA_016785325.1 Chascanopsetta lugubris
CCTGAGGCACACACACCTCAGAATTAGAATAAAGTAAACAACGTTTGGACACAATTGAGCAAATGATAAGTGACATAGAACGAAAATAATTTAGTTTACTCATTGGACTTTTACTTTGAAAAGAATCTTTTAAATGTTCATTTTCACCTTGAATTTAATTTGACATTCAATCATATTCTCATAAAACACTTCTAAATTCTGCTTTATTCAAATCATGGTGTCACTTTTGTCTGATCTGAGGCTGAAATTTATAAAGTTTGAACCAAAAAGTTACAAAGAGACTAATAAAGAATTTAAAAGAAAAAGATGATCAAAAGTAAAATATGATCAAAAATATAATATAAATAATAATAATTAAAAAAAATACATATAAAAACAACACATGAATAAAACATTCTATTGCTCAAAAATAGTTGACATTAATATTTTTTTTATTTAATTGCCGCTCAATAAACAAAGAAAGGAGTTCTCACCCTGGGATGTAATGAGGCTCAGGTGTCAGCAGAACTATGCTGAGCGTCGCCATGTTGCATGTGAAGGACGGCGTCCTGCTCGGGCTGTTTGCTGGTTACCACAGAGAATTAACACACACACACACACACACACACACACTCACACACACACACACAGCGACACCCAGCACCAAAGGCCTCCTGCCCAACAATGATGTCCAGTGATGGGAGGAGCTGCGCTGCTCAGCTGCTCTGTGACATGAACACACGCTCACATACAAACACACACCTTCATTCCGGTGGAGGCTATTTTATTATAAATGAATAAAGGATCACATTTATTTATTATTATATCAAATCAATACAGTTAATGGAACACTTATTCAAAGTGACGTCAGACCGGTGTGAAATTGAAGGTCCGCTGTCGTTCCACTGCATCAATGAACATGAATTCAAATATCATTTCAACACATTATAATAGTTTGTAAAATATATGAAATACTATAGAAAACAACAAAAATACACATATCGTGATAGAAGCCCCCCAATGACCCCTATTGATAATGTTGATAGAAGAAACATCCATATCTTTTTGATCATGTGTATCACCATTCATATATACATTTTTAAATGTACTTTTAAAATGTTCAAATATATTTGTACGTCCAAATTCAAGATTCTCTCCCAATACTTTTTGCTCAAATGCTCCACAATATAAAATATTTTCAAGTAAGGAAATTTGCCCGGGGACATTTTTTTTTAATGTCCTCCCCTCCTCCCTCCTTCCCTCCTCCCTCCTTCCCTCCTTCCCTCCTCCCTCCTCCCCTCCTCCCCTCCTCCCCTCCTTCCTTCTTATTCAAACAAGTAAATAAGACGGTACTTCTGTATAGTGTCTAAACACCTCATCATCATTAAGCAGTATGATGTATCAGATACATGTGTCAAACAGTACATATACATATATATATATATATATATATATATATACATATATATATATAATGAATAAATGGGGCGAGCGAGTTGATCTGATCGGGCGCACGGACTTATTCTCAGACACAGAATTCCAGTCACTCGGAAAATGCAGGAACAGTGGAATCACATTTCATATCTCTGTAAATATGATCGCGCTGTGAAGTGACTCACTGTTTTGTTGAGTGATTCCTGGACTGTGTGTGTGTGTGTGTCACTCCTTACCTGGGGAATGTGGCTCACACTAACACACATGGGTCCATTCCTGCTCTCACACATTCCAACATGCGCAGGCGTCTTTCTCTAAACTTTCACTTGAATGCCGACAACAACGTCTCCTGCTGTAGATCAATGTTCCACTTCCTCCTGTCTCACACACACACACACACACACACACACACACACACACACACACACACATTCCGGTGTGTTGTGTGTCTACTGAGAGATTCGAACATGCAGCCATAGGTCATGTCATGTCATCTTCAACCGCTTGTCCAGTTTTCGGGCTCAGGCTTGGGGCCAGTGTCACGGCAGCAGGGTCCAGGTGGGACTCGAACCAGTGACCTTTGCTCTCAAAGGTGACTGCTCTAGCCACTGCCCCCCCCCACCCCCCGGGGCTGTTGGTGTTTAGCTGTCACCTTGTTGTTTTGATACCCATCAACATTCTTTTATAATCACAACCTTGGCAGCAGGAATCCGCGGCTCCGTCTGTCGCGACTCGTCCTTGTTGTTGTTTTTGCGGATAAAAAAAAAAAGAAAAATACATGGAAATAAACCACGATGCTGACGAGTCACGTATTGGAAGCTCGGCGGGTTTGAACATGCGGCTCTGGCTGCGGGAGGGAGGGAGGGAGGGAGGGAGGGAGGTGTGGCGCTCGGGGAGGGAGGCGGACCCCCGGGGGAATGCCTCGAACGCGACATCACCGCCTCACCTTGTGTAATCGCAGCGCGCGGCGACAGGGGCCGGGTGTCGGTGTGATCCGGAGGCTCAGGTGCGAGCGATGAACCTCTACAGGAGCTTCGGGAACCTCATGGAGGCCTGGGTGAACGAGGGGGGCTCGTACCCGGACTCCCCCTCCGACTTCCGCTCGGAGTCGGTGGACTCGGGCGTGGAGACGGCCAGCACGGACGCTTTCCCGCCACGGGACGGGGGACGCTTTCCCGCCTTGTCCTCCCCCCGGTCTCCCGCGCCGTCCTCCTCCTCCTCGTCCCCCTCGCCAGCCTCCTCGGCCCTGCGGCTGAAAGTGGAGCAGGCGCTGCAGAGGACGGACCCCCGGTGGCGGCGGGACTCCTCGGAGCTCCTCGGCGCGGAGGAGGCGGCCGGGAGGCGGCGCCGGGCGTCTCTGCAGCCCCAGCGGTCCTCGGCGGGCTCAGTCGGGGGTCGGAGGTCAGGCAGCTTCGGTCAAACCAGGACGGCGTACGAGTCGGCGTCGCTCAGACGGACGTCGGACCCGCGCAGGCGGCCGGCGGTCCTGATACTCCAAGAACCCAAGTCAAAGGTGAGGATCCGGACCCCTTCTTCGGGGGGAAGAGGAAGAGAAACGTTCTGTTTGTCGTGTCGTGGACGAGGAAGAGGAAGGTTCCTCCGGTTCTCTCGGTTTCACAATGACACCAGTTTCACCCTAACGTGCACGGTCTTGTAGCAGCAGCACCGGCTTTGCGAATGTGGGGGGGGGGGGGGGGGGGGGGGGGGGGGGGGGGGGTTGAGGGAAAGTCGCGCAAGTTTAACGAGGCCTCTATTTTTAAAGCGAGTGTGGAAAGACAAAGCGCGTCATTCCTCATGCAGGATCTTCTTTCGTCTTCACCACATACCTCAAAGTCCATCTCTGCTCTGTGGGATCCGAGAACCAGTCTGCCCAGGTGACTCTACGACGCCCACAAGCATGAAAGGAATGGGTGGGGGGGCGGGAGGGGGGGAGGGGGGGGGCAGGAGGTGTCTGTGATAAGTGTAACACGTCAACCAGACCCCAGAGAGAGTCGTAGAGAAACGACTGGATTAAAGGCGCAAAGTGCGTACGATTTGTGACTTGGAGGTGAAAATGTCTCTCGGCCGAAACGGTCCCTCAACGAACCGACGGTTTTGAGCTTTAAAGGTGCAGTGTGCACCATTTGGTGACCTCTAGAGGTGAAGTTGCATGTTGTCTCCGTCACCTCACCCTCACCCTTCTGAAGTGTCGTCATTAAAACTCCAAAGATGTTTAGTGCGTCCACTCTGGGCTACTGTTAAAAAACAAAACAAAAAAAAACATGGTGGCCCCCATCGAGAGGACCCTCTTCTCATGTAAACAAACAGTGGTGGGACGTGGCTTCTCCTCGATGTCCCTGCATCCAAACACACAACTCGGGGCGTGTGTGTGTCGCTGTCGACGCCCGGGATTAGAATGACAAAAGGAACCTCATTCATTATTCAATCGTCCTCCTGAAATTTCTGTAATTATATTGAATTGGACTTTCATCGCCCAGCAGAGGCAGCGAAGGACAACTCTGCGTAATCCGACCGTCGAGCAGGTTTTAGATTACGAGGATTACGGACCTTCATTTGAACTTGATCAACAAGCACCGTGTTTTATTCTGTTTTAGTCACTTTATTGATGGGAGTTTAATTATTCGTGTGTTAGAGATGACTTATGATTAGAGAAGACATTAACCGCAATTATTAAATGAGAATTAACTTTTAGGTCAAATTTTGTCGCTTCTTAGATTAGGATTAGAAAATAATTGTATACTGATATTTTTATGAATTGAAAATCACCTCAATGAATGATTTACTTTTTACGTTACCGTTCAAATGAGCCTTTAAATATATATTTACATGAGGAGGGGGTCTCCCCTATGGAGGGGGACGCCATGTTTGTACAAAAGCCCAGAGTGGACATACTCGGCATCTTTTGAGTTTTAATGACAACTGAGGGAAACCACAGGTTCTCACGCTTTGGGGAAGATGAGGCGATGGATACGACATGCAGCTTCACCTCTAGATGTCACCGAGTCTCACGCTGTCCCTTTAAACCATGTACTTTCAAGTCAATGTTCAGCTCAACGTGCCAAAATGTGACCCTTTAAGATGCTGAAGACCCTCAAACGACGACCGCGTGGCAATTTCTAGGTCAAACACGTGTCGTCCGTCACGTCTTCCTGCCGTTGTTGACCTTTGACCCCTGTGCAGGAGCTCGGTGAGGAGGAGCCGGCCGGCCTCAGCCCCGGCCTCTGTTACCTGGAGCAGGTTTGTCAAATGCTGGAAAACATTGCCAGGCAGCGGCTGGAGAACCGAGCGCTGCGGACGGAGGCGGAAGCCCCGCGGGAGCCCGAGCGCGTGCCGGAGAGCCAGGTGAAGACAGCGGCGGGTGGCATCTTTTCCCGGCAATTATGGCGCCGGGTTGAAACTAATGGAACCGTGTCTTTCAGGAGGCCGACGGCTGTGGCGCGGCCGCCGAGGACGTCTCCTTGCGTCGCAGCCTGGAAAATCTGGACGACGACAAACTCGGCGCGCTCGAGTCGCAGAGGATCAAAGTGAAACCTCTCGGACATTTTCGACAGAGATCTGCTTCGGACACGACGCTCGCCACGCTGCACCTCAGTAAGCGCTGCCGTCTCGCTGTCGCCCCACGTCCACGTCCTCACCTTTCAGAGGGACACTTCCCGATGAGTCGCTCTCAGAAGTGAACCTTAAGTCTCAAAGAGACAATTTCTCATTTTGCCCAGAAACATCTGTCAGACGGAGGAGTTGTACAAGAATATCCCCCAGTCGAAAATACCCCCCCCCCCCCCCCCCCCCCCCCCCCACCTCCCCACCCCCCCAAATCTCAGAGTGAACTTACTTAACGTCTTTTGAGTTTTAATGACAACTGAAGTCGACCATAGGTTCCCCTGCATGATCAGAAGGGTGAGGGTGAGGTGATGGATACAACATGTAACTTCACCACTAGAGGTCACCAAATCGTACTCACTGCACCTTTAAAACTCACACAGGAAATGAACTCAATATCCCTAATGGTGAGATATTCCACACGACCACCGCAGAGCAGACAGTGAACCTTAGTCAATGACTGTGATGGTTCATTAATCACTCTAGTGGTCAAAAAGTGATATTACACGGAGGCCTGACCAGTAAATAGTGAACCTTATATCAAAATGTCCATAAAACATTGATACTTTCGTATAATGTCATGACTGTTGTTGTTACAATAATGGTGAATCACAGAAATCATTTATTTGGTTCATTTTCTATATTTCATGGTCAAAAAGATTAAACATTTATTAACGTGTGTGTGTGTGTGTGTGTGTGTTTGCTACAGGACCGGTACATTCAGACTCCAGGGGGCAGTACCTGAGCAAGGATGAGCTGCATGAGAGGATTGAGGAGGATCACGTGAAGGTATAGACGGCTTTCTCACGCAAAGTATATAAACACATCTCAATTCGGAGTTTGATGAACAGAACGTTGTGTGATCGACATCAAACCGTTCATCTGTGCGTTGTTCTTTTTTTTTTAAGTCCATCTCCTGTGGGTGACGACTCCAAACCCTTTTTCTCCCCAGGTGCCTAAAAAAGGAGGGAGCCTCAACATTGACAAACACTGGAGGAGAATCCTGCCGTCCTTCAGGAAAGAGGAGGGGTCGGTGAAAGACAGCAAGAGGTAAGACGCTGGCACGTGATGCTGCGAGGGGACATGGGCACATGCAGTCGGCGGCCCCCCGCGGATGCAGAGACTTCATCTTCTGCTCCCTCTGAACATTGTGTCCTCTCCACATGAAACGCCGCTCACTCTGCGCTCCATGAATCTTTGATCGGTGCAGCCAGCAGCAGACGCCGCCATCCGAGAGACACTGGGCCCGGCGACGCCTGAGCCAGATGTTCAGGAGGAGGAAGACCATGCCGGTGTAGAGCTCCGGCCCCTCAGCTCTGCAGAGGATCCTGCTTTACTTCATATCGTCCGAGCACTGTGGCTGATTTCAGACTGACTTCCTGTTGCCCCATGTGATGCGGCAATCTGCCTCGTTATTTATTACCCTCCGCCGTGCTGCTGTGTTCTCGCCGTCGTGTTGCGTGGAGCCTGTATGATCAATGAAATGTTTATTTTTTCACTTCAGTACATAAAAGAAAAAAATTTATAAATTCGGATTGAAAGCAAATGTTGTCTCGCTTGAGTGATTTCATTTCTCAAGAAGGTTGCTGATAGGTTTTCGGCGATTGAAGTAAAAGATCCAGACTGAATTCAAGGGTTTACCTATGGGAGTTATCAATAAATGTTTTGTTCTGTCATTCAGACCTATTGTAAAAAAAAAAAAAATGGCTGCCTCCAGAGGCAGGACCTGCTCCTAGAATAAAGTATAAACAGCTCATCTTGTGACAATGGAAATAAATTGTACATCCAGGTGACAGTGCACTCATAGAACCATTATGTTTCTAATTACAGCCAATAGAATAGAATATACATGATATATATTATAATTGAATCTTACATGTTGAACCTTCAACCTATGGTGGACAATTGCCTCAAACCATTTCCAGTCTTGATGTAGCTGAGGTGGCCTGTGTATTCCACTAGTGCCTGTTGATGCATGTTATGAATGATGCTGCATTTAGGAGTCATTTCACAGAAATTAAATTCCCTGTGCATACATTTCTAATTGTTTAATACATTTAGCTCCTACGATTAAATGTCTTTATTGTCATGTGCACAGTAAGGAAACATGTTTCCCAGGAAACTGAAATTATTTACATCCATATCCAAAATGACTGCCGACAACAGGTAAAAGGATGTAACCTTGAGGGGATTTGGGCTTTTTCATAAATATATTTTATTTTATTTTTTATTCCTGCCAAAATGTATTTCATAATGTTAATATTGTGGGTATATGGTTACATCGTAATGCTATATTAGTGCTTGGACACACGGCTGGTGAGTCTGTAAAGTCACGTTGTAGTATCGCGAGAGATGTGTTTACCTGGGCGAGAGCACAGACTTGAGTTCTCGCCACGGGGAAGCTAGGAAGTGCGACTTAGCTTCCAGTGCTAGCTTGAGCTAACAGAGGACGCTACCCAGCGAGTAGCCGAGCCGGCGCTCGCTCGTGCGAACCGCCGCGAAGCCCGGTACACCGAACTATCTCCGCAAGGCTGTGAGGACGTCGTTTCACCGGCACCGCGAACATCGCGCCGCAGCGGTGAGAGCAGCACACCGGAGGGGCAGCGCCTCCACACGAGGCGGCCATCTTTGTTTTCATCTCCGTTCCATGGCAACAACACAGGACCGCACTGATCGGCATCTCTCGATCCACGGACTGTGGCTGACTGGGTACGACACGCGACACCACACAGACACATTTAGACTGTTAGTTACTTATAAGCCGATTTAGGAGTAGTATATTTAGCTTCAACTGACGTTTAAGTTATCATTTCTGGTGCTGAATTATTATTTGTGGGTAACAAACAGTGAAAACAGCTTGGTTAATTGGTGATGTTTACTTTATGTGTGTGTCTTAAGTTCATAGTACAAGCTGAATCATTTTGTTTATGTCTCTTTGAGGATAATGTTGAGTGCATTTATTACCAAAAGTGAGATCTAGAAGAATTCGGGGAGCACCTTTTTCCAACTCAAAGTCTGTTTATTGTCAAAGACATACAAAGACAAGCAAAACATACAGGGAATTTGAAATGATGGTTCTCACGACCCCCATGGTGCATTAATAGAACAGAGAGGGCAAAAAATAAGAAGAATCTCGAACAGTATGAAAGAAAATAATATGAATAGGAGAATGGAAGAAAAATAGTAGTTCTAAGGAAAGAAAAAAGTTACAAAAGAGCGTGCAAACAATGTATAGTGGATATAGTGCAAAATGTAATAGTGCAAATACGATTAGCTTATTTCTGGTTAAAGTGAAGTGTGCAAGGTACTTTTCTCGAATGTGTCAAAGTTCGGTAATGGTGGCGGTGACGGTACCGGTCCAGAGTTGGGATGGGCAGGGGACATAAGGGGGGGGGGGGGGGGGGGGGGGGGGGGGGGGGGGGGGGGGGGGGGGGGGGGGGGGGGGGGGGGGGGGGGGGGGGGGGGTAGAGCAGGAAGATACTTCGGAGAGTTCAGCATCCTGACAGTCTGGTGGATGAAGCTGTCCCTCAGTCTGCTGGTCCCGGCCCGGAGACCCCGCAGTCTCCTCCCTGATGGCCGGAGGCTGAAGAAGCCGTGGGACGGGCGGGTGGGGTCGCCCGCAATGCGGAGGGCTTTACGGGTGAGCCGGGAACTGTAAACGTCATGGAGGAAGGGCGGGGAGACACCAACGGTCTTCTCGGCGGCTCCCGCGGTGCTCTGGGGGGTCTTCCGGCAATACACGGCGCCGGCGTCGTGCCAGACCATGACGCAGCTGGTCAGAATGCTTTCACAGGCGCTGTAAACTATGGAGATAAATGATAAGTCACAGCACTTTGTGAAAGTATAATCAAAAACGAATCAATGATTACTATCAGGGCTCTCCCTAGAAATGTGGAGTAGGATGGCGTTTGTTGACGGGGGGGGGGGTGTGAACTATACTGGTGAACTGTTGCATGTCAGAGTGTGTGTGTCTCTGCAGTGTTTCCCCTTGGTTTACAGCTTCGGGGGGTGTGTGTGGGGGGGTGCACACGGATCGGGAGCGTGTGTTTGTGTGCGCGAATCGCTCGTGTGTGTCTCCGTGTGTGCACGGATGGCGGAGGGGGGGAGTGGCGAACTGTTGGGGGGAGGAGGTGGGGGGTGGGGTTTTACGATGGCGCTAAGACCACGGTACAATGGCGCTGCGCCCTTCGTCCATTCTCGAGGGAGAGCCCTGACTATTATGTCAAATCAAGCCAATTTCACTAACATAGTTAATCACTATTATACCCAATTGTGCAGATTGTCACCAATTTGTATCATACCTAAATCTATTGTATGTGCTATATTCAAATGAATAATCACATCTTAATTTAACATTTGCTTAAATGCAATGATTGCATGATAAAAAAATATGCATATAATTGTGGGGGGGGAAAATTCAGCCAATGAGGTTTTAACTCTCCCCATTCAATCCAGATCAACTGCCTCGTTACAAACGACTTCTCAAAATGCAATATTTTCGATTCACAATCATAAAAATCGCTCCCAGTTCAACATTGAAAAAG
The DNA here is from genome assembly GCA_016785325.1 of Chascanopsetta lugubris. Taxonomy (NCBI): domain Eukaryota; kingdom Metazoa; phylum Chordata; class Actinopteri; order Pleuronectiformes; family Bothidae; genus Chascanopsetta; species Chascanopsetta lugubris. The sequence goes on from JAFBJT010086459.1 coordinate 56,359, forward strand.
TTGAGGCCCCACACTCATTTTCTTTTTATTTAATCTTTATTCACCTAGGTTGGGGGGATGAACCTCCCCTGGCATTCCCATGTGAAGAGATGTCAATGACAAACACGTCCAACCAAACAAGAGAGGGTGAATAGGATTCCAGTCCATACATAAAATACATGTATTCACTATTTATCGAACCACCAGCATCCATTAGTCCCACACAGCATCCGTCTGTGCTATTCAACATATCAAGATAACATCTGTGGAGGGATTTATTTACTGCATGTGTGTGAGAGAAGGGGGGGCGGGGGGTGGGGCGGGGAGGGGAGGGGGCTGGCAGAGAGGGTCGAGCTTATAGACAATAAGAGTGGTGTTGGGGGGGGCCAACGAAGAGTCACACCCGCAGTGCCGCCCCTCGCCTACATGATGCCGCAGGAGGACAAGGGGTTGGCGACCTGGCAGGTGCAGGCCGACTGGCAGTATTGGCGCACAGTCTGGTAGCAGCTGCGGTCGGCGTCTCCGCCCCACTGCACGGGCCCGTTGGGGTCAGAGGGCAAGCGGCTCAGGATGCTGGTGTTGATGGCCAGGGCAGCCAGGCCATAGTCAGTGAACAGCACCGTCTCGCGCCGGCACGTGGGGCAGGAGATGAACTTGTACTTGGGACAGGACTCGTAGAGGATCTGCAGACACTCCTCGCACACCGAGTGCAGGCAGGACAGGATGCGCGGCCGCTTGCCGGCGAAGTTGTAGGTGTGGCCGCAGGTGGGGCAGTCCAGGGGCTCGCAGGGCATGACGGGCCCCGAGGAGGTGGAGGACGAGGACGTGGAGGAGGAAGTGGAGGAGGAGCGCAGCACGTACTGATTGACGATGACGTCCTCCATCTTGTACTGGAACTGGTGGTAGCAGATTTCGTTGGCACTGGTTTTGCGCTGGGCGAGGAAGCTCTGCTCCCTGCGCATCGCGGGGGCCGGCGAGGACACCATGGCCCGGGGGGAGCCCCCTATGTCCAGAGTCAGGTCGCTGCAGGCCTGGTTGACGATAATCTCGCCCTCGCCCCCGCCATCCCACGCCACCCTGGGGGGCGGGGCATAGCGCGGCTGTGTGACGGGCACGGGGCACTCTCTGGGGAACTTCTCCGACTGGATGATCTTGACGGTGTCCATGGGGATGGTGACGGGCTGACGCCTGAGGCAGGACATTCGCACGTTTCCCGCAAAGCGGGCGAGAGAGAGTGCGGGTGAGAGAGCGAGAGAGGCGAGGCGGTGGCTCTTATCAGCGCTGGACGCCCCTGCTTGGTTCTTGGCAAGGGGAGGGGGGCACCGATTGAACTCAGTCAGCCATTTGAGGGCACATGGGGCCGGATGGTTGCCTCCATGTTTACCCTCAGAGACGCCCCCTAGTGGTCACTGCTGTCAGCCTGAGTCTTTATGCGGAGAGGACAGAGTGTGGAGCTCTGCCAGAGCAGCTTGACCTGTGGCTGAGATGAGGAGGATTTAAACGGACAGAGTTGAACCAGTGTTGACGACTTAAAGATATTTTCTTGTGCTGTCTCTGACGTCTAGTTCCAGAAATATAGATTCACACATGGACAGTAGCGCACAGATCTGTTCTCAGTGGGTGAACATCAATAAATAATCTCATATGCACACAGATGCTCATGTATATATATATATATATATATATATATATATATATATATGTTGGTGTGGGGGGAGGAGGGGTGGGGTGGTGCAGGCAGTTCAGAAAGGTCCCAGAAATGAATCCTTTAAATACTGGCGTGGCTCCCCGTGTTTGGTGTGTGTGTGTTTTACAGTCCACACGGAATCGGCCTCCTCTCTCTTCCCCGTCAAGTTTGGTCACGTGACCCTCTGCGACCCCTCTCCGCGGTTGGTTGATAAGAAGCAGGGTGGTCTGTCTGACGCTCCGCTTGGATCGAGATTCTCCGCGCCTGAATTCCTCAAAGGCGGGAGTGAAGATTGTTGTTGTTGTTGTTCTTTCTTTTCTTTGGCCGGTTCTCAAACAGTATGTGGCACCGAGCAGCGGCGGCGGCGGCGATAAGAGTCAGCAGGACGCGTCTGTGCTCGTATCCCGTTTTTCAGTGAGTGGGACTCGAGCTGATCCCTTTGGTCTGTCCACCTGTGAAGACGAGGAAAGAGAATACGCTCAGATGAACACTTTATTTCTCATGCAGACATCCATTATTTACACTGCTGGAGCGCGTGCACTTTATACCCGTTACCTGGCGACATAAATAAACAACCACTGTACGGTTTGGTGATATCGAGAGGTGGAGCTGCATGTGTATCCATCACCCCGCCCCTCTGAGAATGGTGGACATCAGTTGTCATCAAACCTCAAAAGATGTTTTTAGTGTGTCCACTCTTTGCGTCTCCCATTCGCTCAACCCTAATCGCCATGTGTGTGCGCGGTGTGTGTGGAGAAAAGGTTCTCGTGCCACTTCCCCCCCGAATGGTGACAGTGGGAAAACACTCCACCAAGATTTTTAAACACTTTTTACGACATTTAATTGAGAGATACATCATATAAAACGCAAAGTGGAGTATTTTGTGATGCAGTTTGAAGTATTATCTTGTCAGCAGGGTCCGACTCAACAATGTATCTCGGCAATGCACCGTGTGCAAACAAGGGGCAACCTGCGATGCAGACAGATGAAGCACATGAGGGAGGGAAAAAGGCGGACAGCGACTGATTGGTTTGAAATACTGTTTGGTGGCGTTAGAAGATTCAAACCTCGGGTTTTGTGAACTTGGCATCTTAGTTATTATCCACGTCAGCTGCTGTGTGAGCTGCTTCCTGCCTCCGGAGCTCAGCATTGAACAGGAAACACCCGTAAGGCGTCACCTTTACCATGACACCACGCAGTGCAGTGGTGTCATGGTAAATATCAAATGATTCTATATGTTTGAATGAACTCTCCTCGGTGAAAGGGGTGAGGGAACCGAGGCACAGCGACTGTTTCCTGCTTCCTTTTGTCGAGTCCCGTCCCACAACCGCTGCCGAGTGTGGGCAGTCTCATTTAACCACGCGAGGCAGCGAGTGCACTCCCTCGCCGCAAGGGAAGTGCACTCGGTAGTGCGCGGCCCCCCTGAATTGAGACACAGCGTATATGTGCAACTTTGGCTTCAGCATTATCTTTGAACTTTAATTACAATGCAAAGGTTTGACCCCAATGATAAATTCTAGGCCCTAATATCCCCCCTCTGCCCCAATGCTCAGCAATACTGCCCCTAGAGGACAAATTCCCTTATTGAATCACGGTCATTATGTTTGACCTATTTCAAATAGGTGTCGCTTACACTAAACCTGCAGCTTTCTCCCGTTCTAGACATGTGCAGTTAGAATGTCTTTTCTCTGCAGTTGCGCAATTAGTTGACTGCACAATGTGTGTGTTTGCAACTCGGGCAGAGAGATGATGAGCACATTTACACACAAACACCGTATCGTCCGCGTTCTACATAAAAACACCGGCTGTATCCAGGGCTGTGCTGTTCACCGTCAGAGCGCTCTGATTGTAACACCTGCTGCGGCCTCGCTGGCGTCACCGCTTCCTTCCTGTCAACTCTCAATCATCGTCCAGTGTTGCGTCACTTCCACTTTGGCCCGAGTGGGAACAGGTTTTAATTGTGCGTCCAAGGGCTCGTCACGCCGCGTGTGGGTTTATGAGAGAGGCAATTTATTCTTGTTTTTTTTGGGGGGGGCATGACGAAAACAAAAGCTGTCAAACAACAGACGAGGGAGGGTGACACATCTCTCATTCAACACACGGCCGTCATGAGCGATGATTCATTAGAGGGAGGGAGGAGAATAAACCGAGCAGAGGAGGTGACCTACATGGTGAGCAGGGAGGGAGGGAGAGAGAGAGAGAGAGAGAGAGAGAGAGAGCAGTGCACTGGTCCTGGTTTCTATTTCTGGTTTGTTTATCTGCACCTCTGTGGTTTCCTGCCCCCCGACACCCACCCACCCACCCACCGCTGCTGAAGATTCTCACACTGAATGAGAGACACGGACGGAACAGACCTGAGTGGTTTGGTCCATTATGGTCACGTGAGGCCCTGAAGCAGCAGACCTTTGGTTCCGTCCTGGTTCCTTTGCAGGAATCACAGGTTCTTTTCAGAACAGGCGCCTAGAACCAAGGCCCCTCCCTCATCATCTTTCCTCAATATGCTTTCCGTGGAAATTTGTCCGTGAATGGTGCGAATGACCAAAATAAAAGAACGCATGATTTGAATCCATAAAGTACGGTAATGAAGTATTTCTTGGTGCCGTCTGAGGATGTTTACGCAATGTGTTTTTGAGGAAGCCGTCATGAATGTTTTTTTAAAGATTACCTCACAGGCGCAGAGCTGAGACAACAAAAATACCTTTGAGATATTTTGGGCAGATTAGCTTCAGATGTACGATCAGTAAAAGGAAACGTTTTTCCCTCATTGTGATCTTATGAAAATATTAACTCAAAAGAAACTCAAACATTATAGTGAATTTTAAATCTAAATAGTGGGAGATCTGAGTAAATGATTAATTAAAATGTCTGACATTCATAGGTATAACTTCAACAATAGTTGCAACATAGACTCATTCAATCTTTTTATTACTTATTTCATTGTTTGTAATGAAATGTTGTCTTTTTGTTGAATTATGAGCAAATCGCTTTTTACACCCAAAAAGCTCAGCTCTTGATATTTAACACTAGTATTTTATGCTTATGTTGCATCGTATACTCACAACAACTGTTATATACATATATAAATATATATATATTTATACATTATGATTAAATCTAGCTGCATCCCTTTTATATTAAGATTAATATCTGTATTAATCAACATGTGGTATCTCAGATATCACTGCTCATATTTCACCACTAAAATGATACGTATGCACTGAATAACATTTAGTGATCAGCTTATTTTGAATGATGCTATAATGCAACATATAGTTGAATATTGTGTATATGATTCTGTTGTTGAATTCAAGCCATTACAAATTAAAGGTACAGTGTGAAGAGTTGCATTTTGCATTGCATCGTTGAATTCCCTTCCACCCAAACTGTGTTTAATGGGCTTATTTTGGGCTGCGATGAAAACATGGCCACCAGGTGATGCTCATGATAATATCATTTTTATAAACAGAAATAATCTGACCTAAGTCTTTTACACTGGACCTTCGACCACGTTGCGTACATGATGTAGAGGTCGCCTCAAAGTCTCGACTTTTGAAATTGATTACTGACGACAAGCAAATTAAAAGGATCAAAACATGAATATACAAGGTAAATAGCCACAACAACAACAACAACAACAACAACAATGATCTAATAGTGATAAACCAGTGAGTTCTTTAAAAGTCTAATGTAAAGCTACACTATTGTTTGACATTTACAGTATATCCTCCTCTTCTGTCTCTCTCTCTCTCTCTCTCTCTCTCTCTCTCTCTCTCTCCT
>JAFBJT010086459.1:64301-76718 GCA_016785325.1 Chascanopsetta lugubris
GTTCCCATGAAGATTTGCAGGTGTGTGTGTGTGTGTGTGTGTGTGTGTGTGTGTGTGCACGTATGCCTCCATTCATGCATCTGTGTGTGCGCGTGTGCAAAATGGACGACCGTGATGCAACAGCCGTGTAAATCCCAGCTTATTGTACGAAGGCGGAAAAAGGCAAAGACTGTCTTTTGTTGGTTTTTCACAATCAAAGGTCAAAAGATCAGGATGTCACATTCGAACACACACACACACACACACACACACACACACACACACACACACACACACACACACACACACAAGAACATCTCCCCATCCTCACCTGTCTGCTCGGCTGTAGATCGTCCCTTCCTCTCCTCCTCCTCCTCCTCCTCCTCGTTCCCCGTCTTCCTCGCTCACGGACGCTGCCCCGCGACGCTGACGCCGCTCGCTCTCTTTGTTCGGGGGGATGTGTCGCCACGGCGAGGACGTGCCCCCCTGCCCATTTGCGGCTGTAGCGCGGTGAGCGGCGGGAGAAGATGGAGGGGACGCAAGATGGAGGAAGCTGTGGCGAGGGGGCGCGTGCGTCACGTCTCGGGGGCCGCTGCTTCTCTCCTCTCCTCCCTGGTGCCGCCGTCCTTCACTCCTCCGCCCTCGCTCCTTCTGTGCTGAGCTGTGGTGTCTCTCTCTCCATCCCTCCCCTGTCTCTCTCTCTCTCTCTCTCTCTCCCTCTCTCTCTCACTCCTGAGCCTGAATCATCGCGGCCTGTGTTGTGCAGTGACCTGAGAACCTGTGCTGTCTTCCCTCCGTCTCCCGGCCTTCTCCTCTCGCTCTGCTCGTCCTCAGCGAATCACCTCGTCTGCCTCCCTCCGCTCGCCTCCGCTGCCGTTCCTTCCTCCTCTCGCTCCCTCCCTCCTCCGTCTGCTTCAGCCAGTGCACCTCGCAGTCACACATGCGCAGTGTTTTCACACATACATGCACTCACACACACACACACACGCGCTCACACACACACACACGCATGCACGTACGCACACGCTCTCCCTCCCTATATCTGTGCTTCTGGCACCCTCCTTATGCATGTGGCTTGATTTGGCCTCCCAACCCCCTCCTCTCTCTCTCTCTCTCGCTCTCTCTCTCTCTCGCTCTCTTGCTCTCTCTCTCTCACACACTCCCTCTCTTCCTCTCCCTCATGCACTCTCTCTCGCTGCAGCACACACTGCAGTGGCTCTGCAGGCAGGATCACTGTTTCTAGTTGCCAGAGAAATTATTTCAGCCAATGAGGAACGGCACCCATGCTACCGAGCCTCCCCACCTCCACCCTGTCTGCGCACGCACACACACACTCACACACACACACACACACACACACACACACACACACACACACACCAGACACACAGGAAGCACAGGAGCACATAGATGTAATCTGGCCGTGCAGCACCGTCCGAGAAATGAAAACAAAACATCAAGCCGCTCTCAGGACGCAGCAGCAACCCACCCATCACACTCAGCACCGACCACAGGGGTCTTCTTATTTGATTTTAGACGCGGACGGAGGCGGTTTCCCGCCGCTCTGCCCCCCGAGGTCAAAATGTGCAGGACAGTCCAACGTACATCCCGGCTTCCTTGACTCAACCGCTCCATGTGGCGGTTTCCATGAATTGACGTGGTGACTTGAAGGCGGCATCCTCAGCTCCCTCGGCTGATCTGCACGCGCAGCCACGTTGCATAAGAAGGATTGAATCCATTGTGTGTATCTGCTGCTCGGCGCCACCATGTGGGCCGATGGATAATCCTCAGAGTGCGCGCAGCGGGACGGGGTCTTGCGCTCGTGGCCAGAGGGTGAGGTCTGCACGGTGTGGACAGGACATGCTGACTATGGCGTGATGAGTCATCAAACTGTCAGGGCAGCGAACGGCTCCAGTTCAGATCCGTTCTTTCTTTACTGGTGCGGTGCGTAAGAGTGGGTGACCTCTAGAGGTGAAGTGGCGTGTTGTATCCCCCACTTCACCCTCACCCCGCTGAGCGACTGTAAATATACACTAATGGGCTCATTTAAGGGCAATGGGGGAAAAACGTCGAGTGTTCACGTGATTATAGAACGGTGAGAATGTGGCTTGTATTTTTAGATGTGACAAAAATGGAGGACATCTTCCACACGGCATCTTTAAGAGACGCTTGTGAAAGAGCCGCAGACTCGACTCGTCTCTGATGTAACGTCGCTTCCTCTTCCTCTGCTGAAACGCTCTGCTTGTCATGTTCAACATCATCTCAGGAAAGAGCAGGATATCAGAACATTTATAGGACTGATTAAAGGTCCAGCCTGTAAGACTTAAGTGAAGTCTAATCTAAAGTCTAATCTAACTCAATCTGATTCAAGGGAATGTGATCATCATAACATTGTGTTTATGACTGAATAATCACCTGATTTAGTTAATTGTTTGTTTTCATGATCCTAGAATCTGCTGCTACCACGACTATCTACTAGTATTCTATGCAGGCAGCCATCTTGATTTTGACAGGTCCAGGAATGCTCAAAGAATACACTCTTTGAATTGAATGATTTCTAAAGCCTATCGAGCCCCATGTGTGAGGGAGGGAAGGATTGAGTACTTTTTCCATTTGCAGACACGGCCCCACCCAGAACTCAACTCACTTGATTGAACAGTGCCTATTTATTCCATGACTTTATTTATTCATTTCACTTCCGTTTTTGAAGCCTTTTATTGTGAAATTCCATATTCTTTCATTTCAATGTGCACCTATGCTCACTTTCATATCTATCTATCTAAAAAAAGATGTTTAATAGGTCCACTCTGGGCTATTGTAAAAACATGGCGGCCCCCGCAGAGGATCCCCTCTTCATGTAAATAGACAGTAATGGGCTCATTTAAGAGTAATGGGGAGTTTTTTTTTAAAGTGATTATAAATTCCTGAAAATGTCGGTATGTCACTGTTCAATCATATTTTCAGAAGTCACAAAAATGACTGAAATCTAACACACTGCACCTTTAATTATACAATTATTAAATAACAAGTAACATGACTCCATGTTCTGTTTACGCCACTTTAAGTGAGGATTAGGTTTAGTGGTCTTCAGGGTGAGAGTAAAGGGTTATTCACTCTGTCACTTCAGTCTTGCTCATCGCACCTTTTAAATATGTCACGGAGTCATTATGTCCACAAACCACACACGAGCACTTCCAAGTGTTTTCAAACATTTTAAAGTTTCACATCACGCTTTACGTGTTCAGAGGTGAAGGGAAGTTCAGAGAGAAGCTGAAGAGGCATGTCATTGTAGTTCCAGGCACAATGAGACTGGGTTCTTCTCGAGCTGCAGACTGAGTTCTTCTCGAGCTGCAGACTGAGTTCTTCTCGAGCTGCAGAGCTCGACGCCTCCCTGCATCGAACCCACGCACTTCTACAGAATCTGTACCTGAAAGTTCTGCATAGCCTCAGACTGATTTGTCAGAGGTGCAGTGAGTAAGATTTTGGTCATTTTTGTCACTTGTCGCTCAAAAGATTGCAAAAATAATGACATACTGGCATTTCCAAGAATTTATAATCAAGTAAATGTTTTATTTTTTTCTCCGTGACCCTTAAATGAGCCCATTATTGTATATTTACACGAGGAGAGTGTCCTTTCTATGGAGGCCGCCATGTTTTTACAGTCGTAAAAGTGGGCGTGCAAAACATTTTTTTTTAGTTTTAATGACAACTGACGTCGACCATCGGTTCTCCTGCATGATCAGAAGGGCGAGGGTGAGCTGATGCAACATGCAACGTCACCTCTAGATGTCACCAAATCTTGCACACTGCACCTTTAATGTCAGATGATCATGTTGCATGCATGAATGTGATGCGTGTGTCCTTACAACTACGCATATCAACCTAGAATGGCGAGGACGGACACAATGAAACAGAATGGACTTGTATTGTGTTTTCTTGTCAGTTTTACAGTTTTAAAGGGACCTGTTCCTGTAACAGACCTTTATGACCCTTCCAGGCATCCATTATCTTCACTGCTTATCATATGAGGGTCATGGGGGAATGGAACCAATCCCAGCAGAGAGCCACTGAGGTTCCTTAGTTTGACACTTCATCCCAGAGACCACACACACATGCAGACCCCGATCCTTCAGAGAGCAGTAAGACACCTTTTTTTCACTTCTGACTCGAATAGATGGGTCGAAAGTTCACAAACCACTTTCCTAAAAAAACAGAAGGAGAACACGCTGCCTCCGGGGAGTCGTAAAGACGACAGAGGACACAATAAACATTTACAGCACCATCATGTGTCTCAAGATAAGCAGCTAAATTAAAACCTGATCAGGCTCTTGTCAGCATTTATGTGCACACAAAGAGGAGGGCGTGTACCCTCCGGTAACCACTAGGGGGCAGTAAAGAGACTCAGACGGGTGTCACGGAGCAATTCACAGCCCTCCTGTTCCCTGAGAGGTTTTTATTCATTAACACCTGAAACAACAAACAGTGAGGTGCTTTAGTTTTGACATGTGACTCCTCGTGTGGACTTTGAACACACGTAACGAGGGAGCAGCGCTTCTCGACCATGAGGTAGCATATCAGGAATTTTACAATCGCTCCTTTGGTGCATAAAACATTTGTGCATGATCGCATTTCACAGGTGTTTTATTCCTCATTTAAATATGTATGTTTTGAATGTGCGTCCGTGGTTTTAGGAGGCATCCTGAAGTAAGACGCAAAGAAACAATGTCCCAGAGTCATGTCACTTCCACACCAGCAAACTTGAAAGAAGCATTTACGGCGTGTGACTGGTCGTAAAGGTTCAGTGTGTAAGATTGAAGTGAAACAATATTTTCAGCTCTGATTAGATAAGCATACTGCTGTTTTAAAGGTGCAGTGTGTACGATTTTGCTCATTTTTGTCACTTCTGTTTGTAGAAATGTTTTTCAAGAAATTCAACCGAACATTTTTGCAATCACCCAAAATGTATTTTTGTTCCCATGACCCTTCAATGAGCCAATGAATGTATATTTACAAGAGGAGGCGGCCCCCTCAGATGGGGGGCCATCTACCATAGGTTCTCCTGCATGCTGCGAAGGGTGAGGATGAGATGATGGATGCAACATCACCAAATCTTACATACTGCACCTTTAACTGGTACATAATCACCTACATGTACAAACATTGGAATGAGCCCTTTATATGTATATACATCAGGAGCAGGTCCTCTCTGCTTAGGCCAGAACATATTTAAAGGTGCACTGTGTAAGATTTTTGTCAATTTTGTCACTTCTAAAAAATATGACAAAATAATGACACACATTTTCATGAATTTATAATCATCTAAATGTATTATTTTTTTTCCTATTGCCCTTAAATGAGCCCATGAATGTATATTCACATGAGCAGCTAGTCCTCTGTACAGGGGCCACCTGGTTTTGACAGTAGCCCAGAGTGGACACACTAAACATCTTTTGAGTTTTAACGACAACTGAAGTCGACATGTTCAGAAGGTTTGAGTGATGGATTCAACGCGCGACTTCACTTCTGGATGTCACCAAATCGTACACACTGCACCTTTAAACAGTTTCCAGCACGATGCTTAAATATCATGTTTAACACACTGTACCTTTAACGCTGTGGCTGACTCATTTGTCGAGTGAAAAAAATAGTTGTGATAGTGTCATCACGTGTTTCTTTTTGGACCTTGAGGATGATTTCTCATTTCCACCACTACGAGCAGCCGCCAGGTGTCGAGTCGTCATAAATTACATTCGCTTAAATAGAAGTGATTCTGCTCGGGAGCCGCGCCGGGTTTTAACCGTAGAAGCCGTGGAAGAAGACGGCCACACACAGCAGGATGAGGGCGTTGGCGTTGACCACGTTCCTCCACAGCGGCGCCTCCGAGGTGTCCGTGAGCTGCCTCTGCAGCTCCTCCTGCTCCTCCTCCGTCAGCTTGGGGCTGTTCTTCTTCTCCAGGCCGCAGAAGCACATCGCCGCCTTCTTGCAGAGTCCGGGCTCCGCCCCTGGTTCTGTGATGGAGGACAAACGAGTGTAAAGCGAGACTTGAATACGCTGTAGTCTTCAACTCGATTTGATGACACACTGCAAGGTTCGAGACCCTCCGCCCAAAGCCCTCGTCAGATCCCATTATGTGCAAAACGCTGGGAACAGCCCCGAAATGGCACATTGATCCAAAATGGCAGACTTCCTGTTTGTTTCAGAGTAACACCCCAGGAGGATTTTTTTCCCCCTTGTCTCAAGTATTCAACTTGAATGCGTGTCGTAATCGTGCAGTACCGGGCCTGACTTTGGGGTGGTGCTGTCGAGCCAATTTGCCTCGCCCAAGAGGCCCTTAAAAATTCTGCCTGTGTGTGTGTGTGAGCGCATGTGTGTGTGTGTGTGTGTGTATGTGTGTGTGTGCTCATATTGAAGGCAACATCTGCTGGTTACCTTCTTTTTCCGTTGAGTTGGAATCGTTGTCTCCAACCCAGTCGTCCGCCTCTAGATCCACTCTCTTCTCGGTGCAGTTCCTCAGGCTCCAGCAGAGTCGGTACAGCTGAACACACAACAACCACAGATTTACTCGTCACGGTGCTGAACTTATGTCAAACGGCTAAAGGGGAAATCAGTCATCCATCCTCATCCTCAGCTCCGCGCAGCAGTTCTCACGTACGTGCTTGTCTTCGATGGGTTTGGTCATGAGCGACACGGCCAGGATGATGATGCAGGAGAGGGTGAAGAGGATGATGGCGAAGTAGAGGTAGTGGACGCCGCATATGATGGTCGGACAGTTGCTGGGATTGACGCAGCTGCCGGTGCCGTACGCAAACTCGGCGATCATCCTGGACAGGCCGACGAGGAGGCCGATGGTCAGGCCGTAGAACGCTCCCTGAGGAGAGAGGGCAACAACGGGAAGACACAACTCGAGGTGGAGTTTCCACCTCTCGCCGAGATTTGAAACTGGAGTGGCACTGGCTCAGTCTCTGGAGGTAAAGTAGGTCATTCGAACCCGACAGGAAGTTTAATTTGAGTACATTTGAGACACGTATCGCCTCCGGGGTCTCTCTGGATTATCTGTCAGGTGTTGCATGTGTGAGTGAGATTCTGCAAACGTCCTGCTGCCTGACTTCCTCCTCCTCCTCTCACAGTTCTTCAATATCTGTTGTGGGTGTTCGAGGTGCAGTGTGTAAGATTCGGTGACCTCTTGGGGTGAAGTTGCCTGCTGTAGCCATCACCTCACCCTCACCCTTCTGAGCCTGCAGAAGAAGCTGTGGGAGACTTCTATGCGATGGTAGAAGCTAGGATTTGCGCTTCGGTCCGAGCAGAGAAAGTCCAGCTACATATATATATATATATATATATATATATATATATATATATATATATGTTTGTGACAGAAACTCAGAGAAACATGATTGACAACAGATTGAATTGAATGCCAGTGCGCACAACTTGACCATGCCGTTGTGTGTGTGTGTGTGTGTGTGTGTGTTACAATGGTAAGAATTGTTCAAAGTACTTGTATAGAGCCTCAAAGAGCCGATAGCTTGGTCCTGGGTTCTTCTAAATGATATGACAGATGTTTGTAAAAGTGGAAACTCACGGCCTCATTGACCCGTTTGCAGAAGACGGCTAACAAGAAGACGGCTGCCACCGGAGGCGTCAGGTAGCTGGTGATGGACTGGATGTAGTCGAAGAGCTGACCGCTCTGGGCTGACTGCACCACGGGGATCCATGCGATGCTAACGGCGATCAGGCCCAACATGAACACTCTGCACACAGTGGAACACACCAGGAAGAAACAATCGTCGGGATCAAACAATAGAAAGTTAGAAAACCAGAAAACAGAAAGTGACCCAAGGGATGTGTCTTTTTACCTGCCGGCAATCATGAGTTCCTTCTCGGTGGCGGTGCGGCGGATCTTGGTGTAGATGTCCATGGTGAAGAGAGTACTGGCACTGTTGAAGACGGACGTTAGAGAGCTCATGAGCGAGGCCAACATCACAGACAGCATCAGGCCTCGCAGACCTGCAACACAGAGAGGACTCAGCAACCTGCCGAAGAACCGGCGTCACACCGAGCGCCGCTGGTACCGACCGTTGGGCATGAGGTCCACCACCAGTTTGGGATAAGCGATGTTGGTGCAGCCCACGCTGGCCCCGCAGTAAGCTTCGCATTCCGCTGGATCCACACACGCAATCTCGTCTGGACAACAGACAGCGGGAATTCATTTCGCCGTCCGTTACTTCAGTGGCAGTGATTCAAACCTTTACAAGGCGCTCACCAGTGTAGAGGATCCTGCTGATCATACCGGGGAAGACCATGAGGAACATGGGCAGCAGCTTCAGGTACCCGCACAAGATACAGCCGGCTTTAACGTGGGATAAGTTCTTGGCCGAGAGGCAACGCTGGACAATGACCTGAAGAGGGAAAGAAAGAAGCATCGTCCATCATCCGTCCTCCTGGACCTCCTCTTTTTCTGGACTTGGGTGTTGGAGGTGGCCAATCTCGGACTCTCCCTCTCCCGGCTACGCTGCAGCTCTTCTACACCATGGACTGTACATAAAGACGGAAACTATCTTTTCCCCAAAACTCTATGATCAACCTTCCGCATTCGACCATTCACTTGTGGATCCTCAGGTTTGAAATCTAGGCCTGGATGGAGACATGTAGGAGTAGTTTGACCTTCTCTTTGGCCTCACTGACCTGATCAGTGCACCAATACCAGACGGCCTGGATGGTCAGTCCGAACACCAGGCCGGGCCACGGCACGTCCCCCGTGATGGCGTTCCTGAAAAGATGGAAGGAGTCTGCCCGAGGCTCATAGCAGCTGGCAGATATATTGGCCGTCGCGGACGGGACGGCTTCCATGTAGAGTGTCTGGAAGTTCTCATAACCTCCCACCTTGTTGAAAGCTGGACACGTGTGGAAGTTGGACAGATGTGTCTCGTCATTAAATCAAAGAGCTGAAGCGATGAATTCATGAATCGACCCCAATCGATTGGAAATATTGCTCCATTTCAAGTTCACTGAATCGAATGAATGAATCTTTAATTCATGTTTTGTTTTCATTGGTTAAGGTTAAAGAACCGACAAAACATACGCTGCATCTCATTTATGAACACTTATACACACACACACACACACAGGCTTCCCTGTGATGGTGTCTATAGGTCGACTAAATTATCAGGTGATGAGTCGGATAATGATCATTTTGTAATTTTCCGACATGTCTTTTCAAATGTATACAATTTTTTCTGCCTATTCAAATCATCGCTTAATCGCATGGAATCAAAGAAATTAATCAATAGATTAATCAATTACAAAAATAATTGTTAGCTACAGCTCTAGGGAAAGTAGAATAAGCGCATATTACCGAAGCCCATGAGGATGAATGATCCAACGATCATGATGATGGTCTGTAAAGTGTCTGTGTAGATCACTGCAGCCAATCCCCCTACAATGCAAGACACGTTTGAATGTTATCGATCGACACATTGATTTCCAAATACCTACGAGTGATGATGATGATGATGATGATGATGATGAAGAACACGTTTATTTGGACATATAGAAAACAATGCAAGTTGAACACATAAGAGCAGTTTGTATATCTGGTGTGGGAAGAAGTGAAGACTTATTGAATCCCACACCTGCGTCATACACATTTCAACTAAATACATGAGATGGGTTAAATGTTCAAAAACATTTTCGTTTAAAGGTGTATTGTGTAAGATTTTGGTCAATTCTTAATTCACTTATATCGATAGAAATAGAATCTACAAAACAATTGTTTACAGACATTTACAGGTTTCATTTTCACCTAAATGTATTCTTTTATTTCCATTCCCCTTAAATGAGTCCATTTCTGAATATTGACATGAGGAGCGGGTCCTCCCGATGGGGGCCGCCATTTTTTTACAGTAGCCCAGAGTGGACACACTAAACATCTTAGTTTTAATGACAACTGAAGTCGACCATAGGTTCTCCTGCGTGATCAGAACATGGACCTTCACCTCTAGAGGTCACCAAATCTCACACACTGCACCTTTAAACATTATTTGTGCTGTTTGAAAATCGATCAACTCTTGTCGTCTTAATATTTCGGAAAGACAAAATAGTGTGTTGGTGGTCCCTGTCCCCTAAAATCACGAATTCCTCTCATTGCTCTTTTTTGGACAGCGAACAACGAGTGCATTTTTGTGAATGACACACTTTTGTAATCATGACCCCAACTCACCAATAGGTGTAAAGAGGTGTTAGGTCAGTGACATTTACCTGCTCAACCCTTCTGGACCCTTTGTTCACGCGTGGTGGATTGTGACCACAAAAAACAACGGAGGGCCACTTCCTGCTTATCACAGTCCACCGGCATGAGCCACCATAAAAGATGACCTGGCCAGGAGGAGGAGAGAGTGTCTACGCTTAACATTACCTTTGAGCCGAGTCATGGAGCCACTCAGCAGCCTCAGATAAGACTTATCCTGCACTGGCTTCGCTTTATGACTCTATCAAAGGTTCAGCGTGAGGGGGGGGGGGGGGGGGGGGGGGCGCACATCCCCCCCGGGGGGGGGGGGGGGGACGTGAGCGCACATGCCCACCCGACGCACCTGTGACGGTGTACAGCGCAGTGACCATCAGCAGCATGATAACGGCCAGGTAGATGTCCAAGCCCAGAGCCTGGTTGATGAAGATGGCACCGGAGAACATGTCTGCCTGGGAGGAAGTAACGCATCGTTTTGGTCAAAAAGGGGGATGTTGCGCGTGTGTGTGTGTGTGTGTGTGTGTGTGTGATGTGAGGGGAGTTCTGAGAGCGACTCACTGAGATCTTGGTGAAGACGTACAGGAAGAGGGAGAGGACAGAGAGGTAGATGCGGATGCGTTTGCCCCCAAACCTCTTCCTCAGGTACTCGGGCATGGTGACCACCTGCGCGCATCAGAGGGTTGAAACTGCTTTACTGCTTAAAAGGTGGGATTTCAGAAAACAGCCCAGCATCCAAGGCCGGTGCAGTTAGAAAAAATAAATAAGTAAATTAAAGGTGCAGTGTGTTCAGCAACTGGGGAGGGTTCAGCTGAGGGGAGTAAACAATGGTAGATAAGGACGACTTGGCATTTTGGCTGCATAGAAATTGAATAGAAAGACTTTGCTGATCCCGGGGGGGGGGGGGGGGGGTTGTTTCTGTAAAACACGGGGGGGGGGGTTGCTTCTGTAAGCACAAGGTCAAACTGCTTTACTGCTTAATAGGTAGATTTCAGAAAACAACCCAGCATCCAAAGCCAACACAGTTCAAGAAATTAAAGGTGCAGTGCGAAAACATTGGTTTGTTATTGTATTTTTTTTTTTCAGAAATGACCAAAGTTTTACACACTGCACCTTTAATCTCCATTTCACTGCAGAAACTCAAAATGAAGACGCAAGATGTCTGTGTACATTTGGAGCGTGTGTCTTCTGCTGTTTACAGGATGCGTTATATTTACCCCGGCTTTGATGTAGATGGGCACAAAGAGCCATCCCAGGATGATGACCACAATTAGAGCCTGGAACACACACACACACACACACACACACACACACAATCAGTGACCATACAGATTGCTCTGTATCTTTGACACATTTATCAGCTCACCTGACGTGTCTGATAACATGTGTGTTGCAGGTCAGAAACACATTTACGTAAGACTGACGCCGATGTGTGTAACTGGGCCGTCCGACACTCACATTCCACTCGAATCCCCCGATGGCTATCCCCCCGGCCGCCGCAGTTCCAGCGATGCCCACAAAGTGACCGCTGCCGATGTTGCTGGCGAATAGAGAGGCTCCGATCTGTGGCGGGCGGAGTGACATGTGACGTTAGGATGTACTGCGAAACAACACGATCGTCACGTAGATTCTGTAGATTCCCGAGGTTCACGCAGTTTTATTGACTCTTTGAGCAAAAGAAACCAAAAAAAAAGACTTTTTTTCCTTTGAATCACTCATTAAAGGGTCAGTTAAAGAACTTGCGCAGAGCTTCTTGATCCTAAATGTCTCGTTATGTCTCCATTACATGTTCAGGTGCAGACTAGATGCTGCTGTAAGAGGAGGCGGGGCCTAATTTGAGCTGCCTGCTGATGAGATGAAACACGAGAGGTACGCATTTATTCACTGATCTCCATTACGATACAATGACTTCTTTAAAGGTCATGTGTCGACTGTTTAGGTGAAATTGCTTCAATTTTGTGGGTAAAAGATGGAAAATGAAGTAATATTTATAATTCATTTCTTTGGTTATCGTATGATTAAGTGAATGTTAGAGATGTCCCGCATCTGTCATTTGATTGGAGCAATGTTACCAAATAAGTTCAGGGGTCAGATGTTTGTATTCTCAGTGTTGTGGATCAGCTCCTCTCACTGTCACTGATTTATTTGAATTATTCAAAAAATAAAAATGCTAGAAGATGAATGTGTTTGTTATGCAT
>JAFBJT010086462.1:0-13239 GCA_016785325.1 Chascanopsetta lugubris
GAGAGAGAGAGAGAGAGAGAGAGAGAGAGTGACTTTCCCGCTAAATTTACATATAATAAAAGTTCAGTGTGTCAATTATTTACATTTCTATTGGCAGAAAGTTATCAAAATAACTATAGTGAGGCTTTTATAAGTGTATAACACAGGCACACATTGCTGTTTTCATCACTCTATAATTAGAGTCATCACTCCACTATATAATAAATCCTACTCACTGTATCTTTAAGGATTAGACAGTAATATGTGATTTTTTATAAAAATCTGGTTCGTTCACTTTTTTTAAAACATTTTTTAAAATTTATTTTATATCTCTAATTAAAACTTTAATTACGTCACAACAACACCAAATACAAGATGCCTCGACTGTTTTATCATTTTAACTAGCTAAAAGTGTATTGTTAGTTAGTTTTAAGAAGCCGTTTGCCTAAAGGCACAGTATGTAGGATTTAGTGAAATATAATTGTATATATGCATATTTCTCATGAAAGATAATTAGGATTATTTAATTTTACATTTCTGACAACCACAACTATACACAGTGAGACTTTATGCATTGTGCAAAATGGCGGCCTGCATAAAGAGGAACTGTTTCTCATGGAAATATGATGAAGGTAAAACATGGATATATATCCATGTGATTACAAGTTCATAAAAACACTGGGCTGATTATTTTAAATCACATTTCAACTAGAAATCACAATTTTGTTATTCACATCTCTCACAATCAAAAACAATCTTAATTCAATTGTCCAAACTGCCTTTTAGTGATGACAAACCTCTGCTTCACCCCACAACAACCGAGAGTGAAAGTGCTGGACAGCCCCGCAACATAAACTGACAACACCTCACACGCGCAGAGACACACACACACACACACACACACACACACACACACACACACACACACACACACACACACACACACACACACACACACACACACACACAAACACACACAAACAAACAACCTCTCCCTCTCTACAGGGGCCACAACAACACACACACCGCTGAGACTCATGTGATATTCATGATGTTTGCCTGAGAAGACATAAATATGTCATGTGTGCGTCAAAGACTGCGTCAGTCACCAGGTGAAGCGCGAACACACACGCGCGTGCTCATCAATACACATCACAGGAGCACACCTGTGTATCATTAGCACCTCGAGGCCTCACGCGCGTCAGTTTCTGTTAAAAAATAGACCGCTCTGCTCTTCTACACTTTCTGTATTCCTCAGCCGTCGGCCGCGTGTTGTGTGTCGGTGTTGCCACGTCGTCTTACCTGAGAGCAGGGGTGTAACCGTTCTCAATGCGAAGCAGGAAACAAACGCCGCGACGCACGGCGGCGCGTACCACCCGCCTCTCCTCTCTGCACTCTGACGTCAGCAGGCCGCAAACACGCGACTTCACCTCAGGCCACTCACACAGTCACGTGACGTGCGACTGCCGACGTCAGGGGCGCCCCCTAGTGGCTGACTGGAGTATTGGTCAGAAATGAATTAGGTCAAATTTCAAAACGGTTACATTTCAGTGGTTACTGACATTTTAGGCTGTTTGTGTTGGTATGGTTTAAAGGTGCCTTGTGTACAATCCCGGTCATTTCCGGTCACTTTTATTGGTAGAAATAAATATGACAGAACAATTACAATTACTTACATTTTCATAATCACCGAACTGTATTTTTTGTTTCCATCACCCTTAAATGAGCCCATTAATGTATATTTACACGAGGAGGGGGGTCCTTTCTACGGCATGAACACAGCACGAAAGTACAAACACACACTTATGACTTATGACATCCAGTTTGTGCGACACACCCCTGACTGAAGCAGGTAGGTTGGTCCATGTTTGTCAGTTCCTCAGCATCAAACTTCAACGTTTCTCTCATTTCTGTGGTGTATTAATACAGAAACAAGCCTGCCTTTCATACACCCTGGGAGACAGAGGCTCCCTCCACCACAGCAGAGGTAATTATAGACTATAATTCAGTCAGTGCATTGTGCTGTGGTACTGACAAAACTAACAACAGCTTTAGAATTCAAATTAGAATTAATCACCGACACTTGTTTATGGACGTATAAATGTGTTATTCTAATCAACTGGAAAATCTTTTGTTAGGACTTTTTCTAAAGTAGAAAGTGGCTCTATTATTTTGGCACTTATTTATGTTGTGTTGACAAGTCCTTAATTATCATTGACAAAGAGAATTTTTGTTGAAATGCCTTTCATTACATAGAAATACATATCGCACCACCATGTTTTAACAATACTCCAAACTCCTCTCAATAATTTGAGGCTATCATTCACTTCTCCTATATGCACTGAGTAGAATGATGAGTTGAGGGGTGTTTAAAATGCAACTTCACCACCAGATACCACTCAATCTCACCCACTTTGAGAGACCTTGTAACTTGTCAATGACTATGAAGAAAACAAAGTATTGTTATGTAAGAAAATACATGTATGAACTAACTGTGTCCTACTTCTTTTTTTTTCCATTAACAACAGAAACTAAACATCCATCCGCAGCTTCCAGCTCCAGATGCAGAGAACATGGCGTCGCCCGCTCCCCTGTTCAAAATGCATGTGCACGTTGCAGTTGATGATATTGAGAGGGCAGAGACAAACTTTGCATGAATTATGACATATGTGTGAAGCTCTGAAGCACAGATACCATCTGCTGGAATGTCCTTGAGGGGATGTTGTGGCTTTAAACACAATCCCCACTCGCTCTGCAGCAACGCATCTTCACAATATTATAGATATCATTCCATCCCTGTCACCGCAGCAAAGATAACATCAGCACCTAAAGTGTGTTTTTCTTCTTTGTTTACCTGACGACTGCCGTTATCTCCCGTTAACGCCGAACTCTGAGACTAGGGAGAAGAAAAATGGCGGGAGAATTTTGAAGGCATCTCATCTGTATTCAGCCTGACCTCCGCGGCTGACAGGAGGTGCTAATACACAAAGTTTATGTTGGAAAGGTGCTTCGGCGGATTGGGGGATGGAGGGGAGGATAAGTACGTGGGATGAGGCGCGGCGAATGCACAGGCAGAGCTTGCTGACCCCAAACTATGTTTTCAATCAGACTCCCACTGACAGCACACTCATTCATGTGAAGGTTAATGGAAGCCGGAGATGTCCACCTCTACGCACGGGCACGGGGAGAGTGTTGGGGAGGCATTGTAAATTTGTCAAGAGTGTGCCAGGTGTCCCATGGTCTGCCGCTTAAACTGAAACGACTGCCTTGACAGCAGTTTTCCTCACTGTGGAGTTTTGAATAATAAACTTAGAGGCAGGATGTTGGCTGTAAAAATAAATAAATAATAATCCCAAATCAACTTGACGGCGAGTGAGGAGACATTTGAAGTGAAGCATCGACATGGCAGGGGTCCGACGTCTGCACAGTTCAAGGGTTGTTTAACACGGGTGGTTGGGTGAACATAGGCGCGGGGCTTTAAATCTCACATGTGATTCCGATGCCCACGGGATTTGACTTCATGGTCCGTGGCGTTGTGGATTGTCTCTCATGTGGGGCCCGGCGGATGCAGACGGATGACCCGCACTGACCTTTCAATAACAGGTCTAGACATCAGATAGGTCGGTAACATAATCACCGTCTCTTCTTCCTTTCCTGTGTGATTTGTTGTTTTCTAAGCGGAACATTAGCGTTGAACCCGGATGTGTCCGGAGGAAAAAACTTGCAGTTCGCTGGGTGGCCATTTGAGGCCGACTCTAAAAGCGAGTCACTCCCCATAGACTCCCATGTTAAAATGATCAACTTTAGAGGCGGATTAAACATGTTTAAAGTCTGGTACAAACTCAATCAGTCACACTTCTCCCCATGACATCGTCTGAAGCTTTGGAATTGTACGTAATTAAGGGGCGTGGCCTCTTGAGTGACACCTGGGCTGACGAGTCCCGTTCTCTGGCTGCTGTGACAGCACCATGGGCCCATCCCAGCTCTACCTGTGCTCCGCCTCTTTGCCATTTTTTTGGATAAACCAGGAAGTAGGAGGAGTTAGGGCATCGGCAAGATGGTGACGAGTGATCCGCCCTCTCAGAACCTCATAAGCACTCTGCAGAAACCCATGGGTGATGTCACGGATACTATGTCTATCCATGATATACAACCTGCCTCCTGACCAGAGATCCACTAGGAGGAAGATGGTCTCCCCGCACAAGAACCTCCTGACGTTACTGTCTCAATAATGTGATCTGCTGCAGAGGAGCAAAATACTGCAGAGGAGCTTCAGTGAAAACAGCACATCTTCACTGAGGCGCTGCGTCGAGTTTCTGAGCGAGAGGAAAGAACAGTCCTCTGAGGAACGCAACATTATTTATGCTCTTTGTAGAGCGTCTGAGCAACATGGTGCAAAGTGAACACACACATTTTTACTGCCATGAAATATTCATGGGAGATACATAATATTGTATATAATATAGAGATTAGTAAGGCAGAAGTTCTTACATCAAACCCCCCACAGAAGGTACCGGCATACATTTGTTCAGTGCTAATGGGACTCGAGCTAATCACCACAACATGGGAGAGATTGTGTGTAATTTATCTCTTTAACCGACTCCCTCAATTACAAACATGTTACGTGCAACATCTATAGCAGCAGTAAAGTACTTCACTGCAGGATTTTCATATTAAAGGGCCAGTGCCGAAGATTTTGAGTGATTGTTTCTTTTATTACTATTGGCAGTAATGGAATATGACCACATCAAAGTGATGTTGTTATGTTTGTAGTATCACCTGAATGTATGACTTGTTCCAATGGCCTAGAAAAAGCCCTTTACAATCACATCGGAATATTTTCTATGGAGGCTGCCATGTTTTTGTTTGTCTGTTACCATTTTGCCAATAGTCATTTTTACACATTCTATTGAAGTCTGCATTACAGTCTTGATGAGTGGATGTTGTACGGGTCAGGAAAAAAAATAAAATAAAAAAATGGATTTGGTTCAGGAGGCTGATTCTTTTTCCAATATCCTGAAAATCATATATGGTTTCATTTTTTCAATATTTTCATCCTTAATTCAGAAAATATTCATGCATATTTAGTAACAGTATGAAATCAAAAATTCCAATTCTATGACTCAGCACTTGCTCCGACTGCACGGACGAGCCACCTTCTGTGAGACCCCTCCTGCAACGTGACTCCTTCCACATGATTAGCAACACTGGGAGCATGAAGCTAATCTCCCACTGCAGGAAAGCCCACCGGGTGGGCGGGAGCGCAGAGGATTCTGTGACTGCGCAGGAACCCGCAACATGAAGTCGAGGACGAAGAGGAATTAAGCCGCTCAAAGAAACTCGCATGTGCTCTCCACCTGCAGTGGTCGCATATTAACATTTCACATCACGTCCACCTCCACTGTTCCTGTGCAGGGATTTAACTGAGGCTTTAATGGGTATTAGAGGATGTTCAAGGGTAAAGCGATGGGTAAGACTCTCCAACTTTGACATACTCTCTCCTGGTTAGTATATTACAATGTCCATGGAAGTCATCGTGTGGCATTAAAGGAAATACAGCTTTGGTAAAAATGGCATTAAATAGTGATCGTATCAGTCGAATTAGTCATGTTCATCAAATAGAACCTCGTAACTGCAACGCTGTCACACTGTGTTCAGATCGGAGAGATATGATTCAGAAGGTCTTGTATTTTTATTCTGATTTATCTGGAAATAGTATCAATATTCATATTTCTATATTATATATTTGAAATATCTAATACATAAATTATCAAATATACGTATTTGCTTAAATAATTCATTTTTTGATAATTACATATATTATAAAAAATATATATATTACATTTTTTATTTGTCTGTTTTTGTTCGTATAATAACACCACTGAATTGTGTGTTTTACCTTGGAGATTAAATAAATGTATATCCGTGTATATCTGCTGCATTTTAAAGGTATATTGTGTCTAAGAGCTAAATATGAAGGTGAATGTTCATCGACCTTTACCCTCTCAGCATGTAAAGGAAAACCCTCAAAGGTTTTTCAGTTTGTCCAATCTGGGTAACAACGAAAACAAGGCGGTGCAACTTGTTCTTTCTGGGAATCTATAAATTCATATAAACACGAATCAACATCATCTTATATTACACTTCTGCGGAAAAACCGAGAGAATGATTTCTTCCAAATCTCTCGAACGAAGCCAGGGAAGCCATCCCACTGCCTTCACGTGGCACCTGAGGACTTTGTGATCATCCATCACCACAGAGAGCAGATGAGGAACAGCAGCATTGTAGCAGGATGATGCACCTGGCTCTGCCACGTGAACGTGCTTCAAAAACACACATCCTGCTGATTCCGTCTGTCAGGCCACCGTCACAGGGATGTTAATATTCAAGTCTTTAGACACGTGCAACACTCGTGTAATGGATTTTTCCCTCTGTGATTCAGGCCTTTGCATATAGCTGAGGGACTTGTGATCCAATGATGGGTGACAGCCAACGATAACAAAAAATCCCCCTATAATTACCGCTCAGATATTTGCGAGCCAGCACTACTGTGGATTAGCCCTCCAACAGCCCGTATATAAGGTTGTTGCTAAAAATAGAGAAAAACATCCCATCCCTTATTCACACAATTTGCAGCTTCCTCACTTTCTTGCCCTCCTCACTCTCTCTCTCTCTCTCTCTCTCTCTCTCTCCCTCTCTCTCTCTCTCCCTCCCTCCATCTCCCCCCTTCACTTCCCCTCTCGCTCTCTCACACATTGGAAAATCGCAGACATGCAGCACCAGCTTCAAAGAGCATAGATAACTTGGGGGAGAGCAAGACTGACTGTAATTCACCACAGCACATGCAATGATAATGTCATTTCTACAAGCGGAGTTTGGCACTTTGCTTTAATAAACCCGCCGCTCCTCACCTATGCTGTGACTGATGAGCGGTTGAAACATGAAAGAGAGTTGTTTCAAATTTGCTTTGAAACACGGCAATGAAGAAAATAACACCAATATCAATAATACTGCATAAAGAATTTAAGATAGATGTGCGACAGAGACTGAAAATTCAGTGTGAGGCAGAAAGTCTGGTTCTAATTTCATATCTGTTCTCAGTGGGCCCCCCCCCGCTGTGTTCCCCACCCTCCGATGGCTGAGCAGCTAAGTGAGCAATCATCAGCAATTGTTCTAATCAACCGATACAGGCTCATTTCTGATTAATGATGACGGCAACACAATCAGCACCGGCAACCGACGATATGTCAGCGAGAGAAATTCTACATTTCAATAGTCGAGAGGTCAAAAAAAAAAAAAAAGCGTTCATATCGCGGAACAGCAGCCTGGAAGGAAATCCATTCTTATTGATGAGTGTAAAAATGAAATGAGACAAGGTGCAGCGAGAAATCATGTCCAAAAAGGCTGAGGGTCTTTTTTGTACGGCGGCAGCAGTGAGGGGAAAGAGGGAACAGAATCCACATGCATTTCCGTGGCTCTGTGGATGAGTCGGCCCAGCAGCAGATAGTGTCGTGTTTACACACAGTCGTCTTAAACCTCAGACAAGCTGAGAAATTACAAGTGGCTGTGTTTCACATTAGGTCAGTGCAGCGGAGTAGATGCGTGGGCTCGCTGTGATAACAAGGAGTAAAGGGGAAGATGACATTTTACCCTCCATTTTGAACATTTGGGGGGTGTGATTTTGTCAGTCTAAAGGTGAAGTGATATGTATTTACCAAATACACCCTCCTATGCATGTATGAGAATTGATAATAGCTATAGTTATCATTAAAGCTCATTTAAAAAAAAAAGATGCTTAATTTTCCCATTCTGGGCCATTGTGAAAACATGGTGGTGCATCATGGTGGTCTAAACAGATAGGACCCTTATGTGAATATGAAGGGTTCATTCTAGATGACTGAAAACAACAGTATTAATATTTCTGTTTCATTTGTGCCAATGGAAATGGAGAATAACAAAAAGCTACGTTTTCTTTCATTTGCATACAGAGAATAATGTAGAATAATTAGATCAAAGGCACATCAAAGGCACATTTCAAAAAAATCAAAGGCAGCTTGTCAGCACGTGTCGTGTGGCGGAATCTTATCGAATAATTAAGGAAAACAATCCGATTCTGTGGCTGTTGGTGCATAAGCACAGAGGTTATGAGGAGGTGGCCACATTGTTGCACAAGCGCGAGGATTTCTCCAACACTCAGGGGACGTAACGCTCTGGCAGCTCACATCGCTGTCAGTCGCTCCTCTGTGACCTGAGGAGGTGCTTTATTCTGCGCAATTTCAACTTTATTCTCCAACTGCAAAGCAAAAAAAACAAGTCTTCCTTCTCTCAGGGTTTTTTTTTCCAGATGCCTGACCCCAATACTCCGTCGTAGGTCAGCCGTAGCCAAAGGCTCCCATTTTCTGTTTTAGCGGTTATGTGACACCTTGTAATGCGTCACCTCGGGCTGCTGCCGTCACGCTGTGAGATTTGGAGAGGGAGGTAGTCACAGAGTCTCTGAGTTCAGGCCTCGCACACTCAACCAAGTCACATGTACCGATATTGTGCAACATACATGTGAACATGCAAGTCGTACACACAGTATGTGCAGCGAAGACGACGACAAGTTTGTATCTGTAAAGGAAACTGCGAAAAAAGTCTGAACTTTCACCACCTAAAAAGACGGAGGAAAGAAGTATTTGGATGATGATGATTCAAGTAGATTAGTATATTACTACTAATGCCACTGTTAGCTTCTAAGTGCGTTTATACAAATCTCAAATATATTAATTTAATGTAATACATTCATTTTATTCGTTTAAGAGCATACAAATTGCATTGCTGCTGATTGTGCGAGAAAAGTTCAGTTATATTTTGCACAATGGCAATAACACCTCTATCTAACTATCTGCCTTTAAAGTATATAAGTTCAATAAACTGATTCGGGGAGCATGTATATATATATATATAGAGAGAGGATAGTTGGATTGAAAGTTTCATTAATCACATGGAATTGGGACAGGACTATTTTTTTTTTTGTTAAGATGTATTTATTCATTTAATTCTTGTTCTATGTGGTGATCATCAGCAAACCTCATCTATTTTCCACTGTGGATTGATTCCACGGCCTCGGACATGTTTACCAAGATGAAATCGTGTGCGTGTGAATCAGCAAATTAGATCAACTTATATTCCTCTTCATATCTGGAGGCAGAGGAGGCAAATATTACCACAACATTCTAATACCTTTAAAATATCAGTGGGGCATTAATCACTGGACTATGACATGGAATGGTGTTTGGGCTGGATGACTATAAAGCCTCTGTGTGCAATAACTGCTGTGATTAAAAATTCTGCTTATGTAAATGTATTTCTCCTTTTAGACCTGTGGCATGTTCAGTCAGAGAGGGAGATCAAAGCATCTTGCCCTAGCGCACACACACACACACACACACACACACACACACACACACACACCTGGCATCTGTATCATGCATAAAAGGAACATCACATCCTATTGCTATTAACACACCACTCTGTCACACACCGTAAATAATCAATGTGATTGACTCACAGCACATTAAATTTGTAATGTCTCCAACATAAACTGTAAAATATTAACTTTTAATCATTGGGTCTGTTTCCCATCTAAATCATTCATTGCACCAGACGCTGCTTTACAGATGATAACACACTTTTCAGTTGAAACTGGGACAAACAATCTCCTCACTGTTTGCTCCCTAAACACCTGAATTTCAGATGACACTCCCGCGGGATTGACATTTCCGTCTCCAGCTTTGTAAACACGACAGAAGTGCATCCGTAAGTCAAACGCCGCATTGCCAAACTTTGTCTGTACCGTCGATGAGACTTCCTGTGGACATCGACATACTCACTGGCTTGCATGAGCTGACCCTGGCGCCCAAACACCTGGGAGAAGGGGCTCCGGCGGCAGGTGAGCGTCTCCTCCATGGCTGGGCTCCGGCGAGAGTGTGGAGGGAAAGGTCCTTGGTCTCCAGCAGCAGCAGCAGCAGCAGCAGCAGCAGCAGCAGCAGCAGAGTGCACAGGGGGTCAGCCTCCGAGTGTGGAGATGATGTGCCGGAGGAGCGGTCGCCTCCTCTCTCTCGCACTCTCTTCCGAGTTGCCTTTTGATGCCACCTCACGACCTCTCCTCCGCCTCTCCCTGGGCTGTCATTTGCTCCTCGCTCGCCCGCCCGCTGATCAGCGCTGTGCCTTGTTGCCTCAGATGCCGTCAGAGTTGCCGCTGCTCCTCAGCTGATGGGAGATCCGCGTTGGGTTTTTGCCTCTCTCCGCCTGCTCATTAGTGCTCCAGTGTGGCTGCTTCAGTCAGAGAGCACAGCAAACACAGCATGAACAAAGCAAGAGAGAGAGAGAGGGGGAGAGAGAGAGAGAGAGAGAGAGAGAGGGGGAGAGAGGGAGAGGGAGAGGAAGAGAGAGAGAGAGAGAGAGAGAGAGAGAGGGATTGGGAGAGAGGGAGTGATGAGAAGAAACCTTCTGCTGCAGAGAGAAGACAGACTCCCCTGACGAAAGTGAGAATAAAGATGACTGTGTGTGTGTGTGTGTGTGTGTGTGTGTGTGTGTGTGTGTGTGAGCCCTTCTAACATGATAGTGTGACTGCTGCTGACGCTGCCTCTTAGATGTTTATGCGAATGTTTCACTCTGTCTATTTTGGCTCCCTCTTTATAAACACAGTGCCTCCTCCATGTTGAAGTGACTGGCATCAATGCCGGGAGATTCACACAATATCAGCAACGACTCCAGATGACATATTGAAGAAGGCTAGTGTGTACGATTACAGTGAAATTGTACTATTTCTACTGGCTCCATTGGAGTCCTCTCCACAGAGGCGGCCATGTTGCCCCCCCACTATATTAACCAGTTTGTTCCTCATGTTTGGAATGGACGAGTGAGGGGAGGGGTATTCGACACTTTATGGTCTCCACAGCACCCATTTGGACAGGAAGTGACAGATAAACAGATGTCAGGGATGATGTTAATGAACAATCTCTTATATTTACAGAACTTGGATTCATGTAAGCAGTGAAACCTGTGTTTACTTTCTACTTCCTGTCGAAACAGCTGCTGGCAAAAAGGTCCGTCCACTGGCATCCATGGTGGAGTTTCCCCCATAAACAAGATGTTAATATGGATCATACAGCAGAATACCAGTGGGTACAAGCATGATTGACAAGGCTGGAGTATCGAGGACACACACACACACACACACACACACACACACACACACACACACACACACACACACACACACACACACAAGGTCTCAGAGCGAGTCCACACAGCGATGTCAACCCAAACAAACAGGGGATTGAAGAAGCCTGAGAAACACACATGAGGAAACAGATGGGAGAACACAGATCATATTCTCTCTGGGGGCGGTGATAACGAGACTCAGGTGTGTCCACTCACCAAAGGTGCAGACGGTCTCACACACACACACACACACACACACACAAACACGTACGCACACCCACGCAGGACAGGAGTTGGAAATCTGAAACGGGAGCAGAGTCAGACAAGCTCAAAAACGCAACAGGAAATGAACTGTCCCTAGAAAACAAGGTGTTGGCGATGTTCCGATCTGCGATGCTGTGGCCGCACGACACAAACAACGTCAACAACAGCTGCTGTCGATCAGCCACAGAAGCCAAACCATTGGGACTGAACCAAGGCTGAGACACATTGAACCCAACAACCTCCACACTGGAACCTCCGAGGGTGCGGAGTCATCAATGGCCGATTGATCGAATCGGGGCGGAGCTACAGAAGAGAGGGGCGGAGACAGTGACAAAGAGCAGGAACGTGCTCAGCAGACAAAGGTTCATAATGTAGAATTGAGCATTTTCCGCAGAGATGCTACTATTATCTTATTGTTTTGCTTTATATGGGATGTTTCTGGTCCCAACCATTTGGACAACAGCATTTCTACATGGCCCTGCAATAGTGCAGCTTACAGAGTGTTGTTTTACTCGAAGTCACTCTCAGTCCGACCGACATTGTTAGGCAGGGGAGGACTGAAAACCTGCCTACTGCACCTTTAATTGCAGCATCGATTCCTTTCACATTGCATTCTCTGTGGCTCCTCTCCTCTCCTCTCCTCTTCATCCAAACTATATATAACCCAGAGCAATAAAGTTCAAGTTGCTCCCTCTCTCCTTATTTCCCCACATTAGGATTATTTCCCATAAATAGAGACGACGGCTGATCCTCCATCTCCGCATCTCGCTCACACATAAACAGTAGGGGGGGTGGATGCAGGTTTAGTGCGGCACACACAGCAGCGGCGGTATTTATTTATTTTTATTTTATTTTTATTTTTTTTCACGTCTAAATAAACACGTTCTCTGGTCCTGTCAAACAGAACCAGGGATTGCGAGCAGCCGCGGACACGAGAATCGGTTTCTGACGAAAGGGGCCGGTGGATCATTAAAAATGGATCCACATCCTTTATTAATGTCCTCATTAGCATGTCTGTTCTGCCCCCACATGAAGAGCACACAGAGAGGGAAGAGGAGGATTGTACAAAATGCTTCATCCCCATATCCTGTTGTTATTATTCTTTCCACCCGCTGCTCGGAGGAGGAGGAGAAGGGGGGCAGGGGGGGGGTTGCTTCTACCTCCATGATGCCACAGACGCGTTCCTCTTGGCTTTGAACTCGCTCTTACATAAGTCGACGGGAGGCAGCAAATTATCCGTGTTAGAGGATCTCCGAGTCGGCAACGTTCAAATATTTGAACGTTATTTGACTAAATGACTTCTATTGAGACTGGAGGAGTCTGGCTTTCAAAGGGCGCGAGTGCACCCGGAATAGAACGCACAAAAGACGGAGTGCGAGTTAATGATGGGCAAAGTAAAGAGTTCATTACACATGACGTTAGACATGCGCATCATCTCCGCCGGTGGGAACATCAGCGCTGTCACTTCAGCCTGCAGCAGGGAGAAGCAGAGGTGCGGTGAGCCTGAAACACTGTGTTCTCTGACAGCCGCCCGTCACCGCCTCCTCGCCCACAGTTCACCCGCAGATACCGTCTTCATCCTCGTCTCCACACGACACAATGCATCTCCCACGCTGCACCGCTTTCCTCGGAGGAAACAACGGGTCTGACATGGGAGCAGAGTGAAAATGCTGTTGTCACAACAACAACACCAACACTGTGGATCCAACTTTCTGAACAGATGATGAAATGAGTGATCAAAGGTCGCCCCCCCCCCCCCCCCCCCCACCCACACCCCCTCAAACACAG